>DWKW01001869.1:0-11839 GCA_018250115.1 Doberes anticus | reverse complement strand
TGAGAACTGCTGTGTTTCGGTTTGAAGGGTGTGGTTAGGCAGAAGACACTGGACAGGAGGCGTTCCAACTTAGTCCTCAGGAGTAGTAACGCATCCACATACAACCTTAGATGTGGATGTCCATGGGCTGCATGGACCGCTTAACATCAGGTGACCTGCATGCTCGTTTGCTGTTCTATTGCCATAAAAAAAATATGATAGGTAAAATAGACGTTTATGTAACAATAGTAAGTAGTTGTAGTAGTAAAACGTATTGTAGTCACAAACCACCAAAAAATATGACGAACCGCATACTGAAAGTTGTTGGCGCCGACTATTGTCTTCACACCGCGGTATATGATCATTTTATTGCACATTAGCGGCCTGCTCCGAATTCAGCTGGATAACTCGGTAATTTCACGGCTCGGCTACGGCTACGATAAAATATATTGTCTACCAGCTTTTACCCGCATCAAGACGCAGTAAGTGGAGTTCGATTTGCGAGAACGCCTTTAATGGATGATGGTGATGGTTAGGTTGATGGTGGTAGAGTCTTACGTCGATGCCTCGCCTGCGGCGGCACCACCAACCGCATCCTTCAGTGCGAGAACTGCTGTGTTTCGGTTTGAAGGGTGGCGGTTAGGCCGAATACACTGAACTGGAGGCATTCCAACTTAGACCTGGGATAGGACTTCCATCCTATTTCAGGTTGGATGTTGATGTCCATGGGCTGCAGTGACCACTTAACATCAGGTGGCCTGTGTTCTCATTTGCTATTCTACAATAAATAAAAATGAACTTGTAAATGTCCCTGTAGAATCTCAAAAAGTTATACACGAATTTTGAATTTAGAATAGACGAAAACCATCGATAATGTCGACCCACGTGGCATAGTTCTTAATGAAGATGCTCAAATGACGTTGACTTTCATGAGGCAATAAGACCCATGATGAAAAAAATTTCGAGACAGTTTTACAAAATATCCCTTTATCATAGATGCACGTTTTGTGTATTTCCGTTACCTTTCAACTAAATTTTTTTTTTTCATACTGAATAAATGCTTATACATACACCGCTTAATATAACGCGTTGCAGGATTACGGTGACAATTAATGCAATTACTTTATGTATACTCGAAGATACGAACGAAACGTCTCGGTCTCGGAGACAATAGAAGGTCGTTTTCATATGTATCATGGCTATAGAATTCGCTTGGCAGTAACCAGTACATTGCTTCGAATCTTGGCTCATCGACAACTGTTATGCGCCGCACTATCGGACTAAAATATTCGTTCCGATGACAAATTCTGAATGTATTGTTTCGTACCGCGGTTATTATTAAGCCAGACAAATAGGAAGCTTCGACGATTAATAAACGTTCAGATCTGTTCACTGATGATTTATATTCGTAATTAATTTTTGTTTATTTTTAAACGTCTTAATTAGTAATTGTTTTTCTTCTGTTAAGTTTCGTTTTCTGTTTGTCCCACTTACCTTTTCGTTTCATCTGGTTCTTATGCCAAACTATTCAATTATGGTTCTATTCAACTATTCAAAAACGGTTCAATTATGGATCCATCCAGAATTCACGACCCGTATGGCGCTGTGGTCAACGTGCGGTTTGCCGTTCGGAGGGTCCTGGGTTCGATTACCAAGCGGAGCAGAAATTAGAATTATGTATTACATTTCTATACCTGTTCAGGTGACTGGATACAGATACAGGTTAAATTCTACTGTGAAACTTTGAGTGTGATAGGTATTTATTTATTTATCAAGTTAATTATTGGTATAGTATTTTTGCGTCCCTTGTGTTAGGATATTAATTATCTACTCCTAAACCTCGGGCAGATTGCTTGATGTTCTTCTTTGGTTAGGAACAACTAGTACGGAAGTCCTATCTGACGTTGCAGGCGCATTGCTACTTCTGAAGACTAAGTTGGAATGCCTCCTCTTCAGTATCTTCTGCCTAACTAAACCGTTCAAATCGAAACAGTTCTCACACTGCTGTTAAAACACACAATAAACGGCAGAAATATGGCTAGCGGTGGTACCGAAGCAGAGCCTTCGACATAGTACGTCATCAAATTTCATCTTTTCATAATTTAGTATAACGTAATTTATATTTTATACTGTTTATTTTTAAATAAATCAGTGTAAAGTAAATAGTACTTTTTGTTGTTAAATATTTACTTTGCTGAGAATCCAACCTAGGACTTTTATTACATTTTAATAAATGTATCCATGCCAAGGTTAAATAAGAAACGTAGACCAAACGTAGTGAAAGGAAGATGGTTGTGCTTTGCTGCATAGATTTCTGTTGTAAAGTAGCAAAACGAGCAATGCTCTGTTTCGGTATAAAATGTTTGATCAAGCGGACTAAACTAGGCGTCCCAGTATAAAGTACAATGTAGAATACAATTTGAATACCACCCGGTACAGTCTTATGTCGAAAGCTCCCCTATTTCTGCCGTGAAGCAGCAGTGTGAAAACTGCTGTGTTTCGGTTTGAAGGGTGTAGTTAGATAGAAGAGACTAGACAGGAGGCATTCCGACTTAGTCCTCAGGAGCACGGAACGCATTCACATACAACCTTCGATAGTTTCCTCCTAGTTGAGATTCAATGTGGATGTCCATGGGCTGCAGTAACGGCGTAATATCAGATGACCTGCATGCTCGTTTGCTATCCCGTTCGAATAATAAATATAACCTTAAATGGATCAGTCCTATTTAATGTTAGATGTAGATGTACATGGGCTGCAGTTACCATTTTGCATCAGATGGTCTGCATGCTCGTTACCTATTCCTTTAATGTAAGAAAAGTAACATGTATTTAACGTTGCATTATCATGAACTTGATATATTATGTCGTTACGTTCCGCACTAACACCCAATAAAATTTACAACCAACTAGTTTTAGTTATTTCAGAAATAACTATAATGTATTAGTTATAATGTTGTTAGTGGTTTTCGAACTGGTTCTTCATATAACAATTTTCAATTCAATTATAACAAAATACATCGAATAATGATTAATCTCTAACTTATTACACTTGATAACTTTACGTAAAGTTGTAACTAAATAAAATTTATATTAATTTATTTGATAGGCCACGACACCCATTTTTCCCCCTGTATTTGCTCGTTAAGCAATAGACTGCGCAATCTAGTGGCGAATGAGCACATTAACTACTAGATTACGTGTTCAGTCATCACCTAACGTGCCATTTACCACTTCCAAAGCAAACGTTACGTACAAAGCCAATGCGCCGTAAAGAATCTCTGTGACGTTGAGTTTAGGACCAATGACGTAAAACAAACGTTGAAGATCAGAGCTTTTTGTAAAGCTTGCACGAGTTGAACCAGATTTAGTTATCCATCTTAACGAAAATCTTAGTCGTTAATAGTGATTCATTATGATGGTGGTAGAGCCTTATGTCGAAGGCTCGTCTGCGACGGCAGCAGCAGTGTGAGAACTGCTGTGTTTCTGTTTGAAGGGTGTAGTTAGGCAGAAAATATTGGCATTCAAACTTAGTCCTCAGGAATAGCAACGCATCCACATAGAACCTCAGATAGGTCTTCCGTTCTATTTGAAGTTGGATGTGGATGTCCATGGGCTGCAGTGACCACTTAACATCAGGAGGTCTGCATGCTCGTTTACTATTCCATTCATATAAAAGACTAATTCATATATAAGACTTCGGAAATGCCTGCGATATGTACTAAACGGAAATGCCGCACTTTATATGCTTGCTGGACGTCTTTAATATTATAATGATACACTTTATTGTTAAGTTTACGAGGTTTCTAAGAATCAGATATTTTTAACAGAACAGATCTTTCCATGTTTATGATGTAATAATGGGGCTTATGGGCGCCTGAAGTTAAAACCACCGTGCAGGAAATGAAGGAATATCTGAATGAATACCTGCAATGGGACAGTTTTCGATTGATCTTTATATGTATCATTGTTTAACTTCAATCACAAAATCTTACATCTCAGCTCCATTACATGGCGGCTCAACATTTTACATTAAAATTTCTCCCCATGCCCAACAGTATAAATGAAGTAAAAACTGACATTACACGATTAACCATCACTAACGGGCACCCCGATGGCGTTATGGGCAACATCGACCCACGAAGTGCGCGTTAACGTTACTGCCGACCAATAAAGCCCCGAATGCCGAACTCCTGAAGTCATCCGTTCGGAAACAAACTACGTAAATTCTCTTTAATTTGACCATCATAGAGATTTTATATTTTAAATGTTTGTAATGGGTATTCGACCAGCGATTTAATTCAAACATTACGGTTCTCTAGATTTCATAGTAGTCTCAATTAGCTCAACTCCGTCTGCCTGTGTATTTAAACTATCACGAATACTGAACCCGTTTGCCGCCTTGGTAAACATGGGGTCTGCAGATCGAGGGTTGTGGGTTCGATTCCCAGCGGGGCAGAAATCTAATGATGAATTTTGATTTAGACTTTGCCTGGTCTGGGTGTTTGTGTGCTTGTTTCGACCACGTTACTCACATGTTTTGGTGTTCAATATTAAAAAAATTAAACTATTCCGAGCAGAAGAATACAGAATGTAGATTTTTTACATTTCAAACTTTATTTTTATTTAGATTGTTATATTAAATAAAATATTGAACAATAAGAAATTACTTGGTCATCATATATATTATCCTTTTGTTAAGGAATCGTAATACTTAAATCCTTAACATCTGAGAAAAATAAAATGAATATTTATTTACTTAAAGTTGTTAAAATCTATGTTCGCATTATATCCGTTCCCTGCCAAATTCGTAGACAACGTGTTTAAATACATGATATTTTAGTTACAATCTTATTTATGCGGTCATTCACATTGACATTGTACGTTGTATGTTGGAGTAAGGAATAAAAAATAATAAAGTCGGGTAAAAATGGCCCTGACAACCTTAAAATCAAAGTGTTCGTATTCGTAAGTATTTTATATTCATTTTGATGGTGATAGTCTTATGCCGAAGGCTCGCCTGCGGCGGCACCACCAGCGCACCTATTTCTGTCGTAAAGCAGTAGTGCGGAAACTGCTGTGTTTCGGTTTGAAGGGTGTATTTAGGCAGAAAATACTGGACGAGAGGTATTTAAAATTAGGAGTAGCAACGCGTCCACATGTAGTCCCAAAAAGAACTTCCTAGTTGAGGTTTGATGTGGATGCCCATGAGGTGCAGTGACCGCTTAACATCAGGTGGCCTGCATGCTCCTTTGCTATTGTGACAATTAAAAAAAAACCGATTTCCGTATATTATACTAATTTCGACTTGATACTTTATAAAACACCTGGACGGACAGAGTGCAAATTGTATAAGAATTATTATTTAACCGAAGATATGTACTTTTATGTGGAAATTACTAACATATTAAAAGTTATTATTGATAGATTGGTTTCTTTTCGATTGACGATATTTTAATCTAATAAACATAAACGTGAATACACCTTTCTAACCGGCCTCGCCATGCCTTAATGATTTGTAACTAGAAACAGTTTGCTAAAGAAATAGAAGCATCCATTTCGTTGTTAGTGGTACATTTATGTGTTACCTACATTCTTCGCGGCAATTTCAATGACGACTATAATACCATTCGTCTGTCATCAAGTCGTCTATTTTCGTTGACGATGCGGAGTGACGTCACTCCTTACTTCATTCCTATCTGAGTGATGACTGATTGCATTTTCAGGCGCGTGCGATTATTATTTTTAAGATCTTATTCGCCGATTTAAAGTTATAGGTTCAATGGCTTACAGAACTACTGTTTTTTTACAGAATTTAGTACAGGACAGGAACTAATAATAATAATAAGACTGTGACATGTAACTGGTTTACATACGTTAAGTAGTTAAGTAAACTCAACTATCTTAATAATATATAAGACTACAAAGTACCTTACCTTATCTTACCTTTTCGTTAGACCAATGTTCGTTGCTTTAATAATTTATGAACTTGCTATTAAAAAGATTATTAAGCATTCTTGGAACGCTCTTCCTCCTTTAATAATGCTTGTGTGCATTGGCATTGGTGACCATGTATAACCAGGTGGCCAACCCAACTGCTTACACTTTTAGGTCTTTGCAAGGAAATGCGCAAAATTTTCGAAAATATACTGTTTATAAATCATTAAGGCAACAAAAACATTTCATACTTACTTTTTACTACTCAGTTATCTGAATTAAGTACCTTTATTACTTTAATATAATTATCGAACCATATTGAATTTAAGCTAGCACAATTTTTTGCCGCTGTCAAAAACTAATATTTAATATTTATGCTCCTGGCAAACAAAATAAACAATTTTCACAGCTGAAAACAACGTGGAGTAAAATCCTTAAAAAGTTCACATTTACATAGTACTTACAGGTTACAGTTACATTTACATGATATAAACGAATGCAAATAAATGTAATAAAATAAATAAAGAAGATATTTTAATTTCACAAACATCGAAATTTATCTTCGTCTTCATGTAACTGGTACAACTCATTAAACAAACGGCATACTCATACAATCATGTAGAGCGTAACGCGTAACCAAAAAACACTTCTAAGAAACGTCTAAATATTAAGCCAAAAGTAATTGAAAACTTTTAAAAAAATTAAACCGACTATTATTTCCTTAAATCTACTTGGAAAGAAAACAAATCAAACAAAGTAATAAATAAAACGCAACATAAAAGATTAAGTAGTTAATATAGGACTCACCTAGGTACAGAAGACGCAACGCTCGTAATCTCGAGCAGGTTTAAACTTTCGATGCTCACTGGAACTAACAGTGTCCAAGTACGTGCCCATCACTGTTAGCAACCGAAATCAGAAACAAAGACATCTCGTTGATAACGCTCCAAGTTCCAGCTTTCAGTTCGTTATTGCAGTATTCACAACCTCAGGGGAAATTACTGATATAAACTCAGTTTTCAGACACAACCTTTATCATTGAAAGTAGAAGTAGAATCACGAACACTTCAAGAGTGCATAAATACTAAAAAGTTAAGATTTGTAGCTTGTATAGATATATTCTAATTTTCTAAGTTTACTCACAACTTGGAACAACCGATTTTTGCTATTGATAAGTCTGGATAAGCAAGGTATGGAGGGAAAGCGTCTAACGCGCTCGGAATTCCGGATTTTTTTTAACTTATCACAACCATAGTTTATTCTCACTTCAATCTACTGAAGCATCTACCATTCGGACGACATCTTCGACTACATCGCTGTTCACTCGACTATACGTAAATTACGTTAAAACTATGTTTTATTCACAACACTGAAGAGGTAAACATTGAATATCTGCAGTGATTTACATCGTGTCAACTTTGCAATTTTTTTGAGAAAAGTTTCAGCCATATTACATCACATGAAACGCACAATCAGTTAAGGTCATCATTTAGAAAGGGCTCGTATTGTTCTTGGCACAATCAAGTTTGGCGGTTTTCATAATACGCACGAAAAGTTTTACGCGGGTCGCGAAACGCGAGATGTTCACGAGAGTTTTCATGCACTGAACACACGCCGCTACATTTTCTTCATTTATAAATAGTAATATCTATCGTAAAACGTGTCATCCCGTTTTAACAAAACGCGATAACCCGCCGTAATTCGGAGAACGGCGGTGAATGTCAGGTAATGTCGGAACTGTCAGTGAAACTGTGTTTTCGGGTCCGACGTGTGTTCCTCTTACTGTTTGTGCTGTATTACTAGAGGTACGCGTTCCTCGCTGCAACTGCTGAAAAGCGAAACCTGTTGAAATAGGACAAGAAAGTGTGCCAGAGAGAGATGTATGAACGTTTCGCAAGATCGCTGCGAGTTTCAGGCGCTTATTTTGCTACGAACACGTGTGTGCGTGAAAAGTTGCGTGGCTACGAACAGCGAATCGGTGTTAGTGAGTTGTGGAAAACTCTCTTAGGGTGTTTTCACAAGCGCGCGAATTTTCTGGCTGTTCACTAGAGTAAATAAAATATTCCATTGATGAACTTTAATTATAGGATGAAACAGGACTTAATTATATTTGAATCGTATAATATGTTATTTTCGTAGCACTCAATAGAAGACTATTTAGTGAAACTACTAGTTAAGTACTACTAATGCTATTAATTCGTGACGAAAGATGACGTTTAATCTTTCACGCAAAAACTGCTATACAGTTTTTAATAAAATTTGGTACGGTGTTGGATTTAATGCTGGAAAAATTCATTGGCTAGGTTGGAACACGATTGACCTAACAGAACTCTCGTAGCATAGTACACATTCGGGAGGTGAAGTAAAATCGATATTTTTTATTACTTATATGCAGCAACAACGCTTTATACGTAAATTTTAAATTTTATGAAAATACTCAAAAATAAGTAAAATAAATAAAAATAAAATTTTCCTTATTTTTTGTCGTAACAAATAATTGCAACGCAAAAAATCAACTATAATACCCTTTTCATAAATGCCATTCCGACCCAAAACACGCATTCGCATCTAAGAATCGAAGGTGTCGTGATAGGAATTAATCAATTCAAAGTGGTTTCGACCAATATAAACAAGGGGTCACACAAGCGCGTGGTGTAATCAAATAGCACGCAGTGGTAGGCTGTGTAGGTCGAGACGAGAAGCGAGAGCAGAGGATGCTGTGGCGCGGGTGAGACAGGACTCGAATGCGCACGCAACACTTGATACTCCCTCCACCGCACTCACACCTTCTAAAAATCCATAGCGTAGTACGAGACCGCCTGCGAGAGCCAGCTCCGATGTAACTTTGTACCCGTCATTATATCGGGAATCAATTGACAAATGGGCACCGCGGTGGCCCACACGCTCACTACTGTGTTTGTAGCGCCAAGGGCAACCTAATTGTGGGCCATTGTTTTTTGGCCTTTTTCATAAAGTTTTCAAGTAAATCGACAATTCAAATATTGAAACGCTTCAAGGACCCGTAGTATCTGTTTACATCTAATACATTTAAAAAATGATAACATTAAAATATTCATAACAAAAAATTTTGTTTAATTGAAAATTAATTTGGCACGTATTTCTAGCATTACCACAATTTCAATTTGTTTTTTTTACAATATTACCACCAATATGCATTGTAACAGTGTGGCAGAGTATTATCCAGGCCCTATGCAACCATGGGGCTCTCCCCACGGATCTCTAACCGTGTCCAGCAGTGGGACATAAAAATTGTTAAAGGCCCCGCTAGTGAACCACGAAATAGTAGCACTAGTCAATACGATAAGAGAGGTGAAATTATTTCCAAAGCGATTTTATTATTGAATAAAGGTGTTTACAATACTGTTTATGGAAAAAGCCCGCTCTATCTCAGGATGTCCTGTTCTGTCTTCGCACACATACACATTTACACCGACATGCGACATGACAATGAGTTCACACAAATGCGTTTGTAGTACCAAGGCCACGTTTATTAAAACTAGCATTCAAACTGCGAATTCATCGTATTTTATGAGAAATAAAAGACATATTATAATATTGCACAATACATGCGATAATTTAATTTAACGTCTGGAAAACTAATAAGCAACAAAGCATTCTCTTTGTATGCTAAATAGTATCAATCTTATCAAGAAACACACTATTTTTTTTAATATTATGATATAACCATAATATGACTATTATACTATAATGCCTACTATCACCACCTTCTTTAATTTGATCATTCATGCTCCTTTTAAATGTTTAAGCGCACTAAGAGAGTTGTGTAAAATTCCGTAAATTGAAGAGAAGTGAGTGATAACCTAGTGGTTAAGCATCTCGACCAAGCTATATTACGTTAGGTCGAGGTTCAAATCCCGGCACGCACCTCTATTTCCCGAAAGATTATGTGCGTATTATTAATTAATTATCACTTTCTTTAATGGTGAAGGAAAACATCGTGAGAAAATCTGAATGCCTGACAGTTCTCCATAACGTTCTCAAAGGCGTGTGATGTCTGCCAATCCGCACTTGGCCAGCGTGGTAGACTGTACCTATAGTCTCTCATCCCTGAGAGAAGACTGGGCA
This sequence comes from Doberes anticus, assembly GCA_018250115.1. Classification (NCBI taxonomy): domain Eukaryota; kingdom Metazoa; phylum Arthropoda; class Insecta; order Lepidoptera; family Hesperiidae; genus Doberes; species Doberes anticus. The sequence continues at coordinate 1,819 of DWKW01001869.1, read as the reverse complement.
CGGGGCCCAGCAGTGGGACGATAATGGGTTGATGATGAATTCCGAAAATTGGGTGAATAGCTGGTAAATAATTTTACAGATATTGAATTTAAAATGGTTTTTACAGACTTACGAAATCAAAACGTTTACTATGTATATTGGATTATGTTTTCTCGTAGTTATTCGAGTTCTCAATTCAATTTACACCTACTGTAATATGACAGTATTACTTAGCTCTACATTGCTCAATCGTTGCTAAAAGAACAATGAGCTATTGCAAATTTAGGTTTGAGGTTCTACCCGTAGACGCCTAAGTAATTATAAGGTATTTAAGACGTTACATTTATACCGTATTTCTGTAAAAATTCTTAATTCAATTATAGATATTCATATATATAGATAGATATATTATATAGGTTACTTGTAAGGTAAGTTAGGGTGTACCTTGTTGGTATGTTTCATAACCGTGTTATGACTGACGACTTTTCTGTATAAATTAAATAAAAAGTAATATAACTATTGCACACTCCACTAACATAAGTCCCATTTCGTACTGCCTACATATAGCAAAATATTTCAGAAAATACATACTAAAAATAAATTTTTACACACTATACAATTTGGTTTTACGAGGGTTGGTTATGCAACAGATGCAGAAGTAGAGCTATTTAATATGATTGTGATTGCTTGGGAGGATTCACAGAATGATTTAAGCATACTTTGTGACTAATACAAGGTTTTTGATAGTGTAAATAATGAAACTTTAATCGGTAAATCATTATGACGTTACAGTTACCGCGATAACCATTTTTTTAATGATATAATTCAAAGAGTTGCAGTGAATGGTAAGAGGGGTTCTAGGTCTACAATAATTTATTGTTCGTTAAGGATCAATCCTCAACCCATTCCTATTAACAATTATTATTATTAGTATATCAACCTATATTTAAAATCGGTAGAAAATGTGACAATGTAATGTATGTATTAAAATTTTATCACCTAGCATGAGATTAGTTAATTTAAAAACATTGTATATTGAGCAACTAAGGGTAACACTCGGCTCGGCACTAGCATGTTTTTCTTGAAATGACTTTGAATAAATTCGAAATTACTATTCACCTTATTATAATGGAGATGGTATGGATGTAGTTACGAGGCACCCGACTTTTTTACAGATAATATTTACAGATCGTGTTTTTGTTAGGGAGTTTTTCAATTATCAAATTTCTTCTTATTGCCTATCATATTATTATCTTACGAAATGAACGTTTAGAAAAACCTTTTGAAAGCACATGCAGCTTTGAACGAAAATTGTCAGGTACACAGGTCGAAAATGCATTACAGCAGTTAGGCTTTTCCATTTTTTGGTCTAGCCAGCCTAAATAGGGTATCCTCATATCTGTCAATTTTCAAATAATGATATTTCCGCGTCCTGTACGATTAAGAAAGTGAAAACTGACGTCGTAATTTCCGGATAAGTCATCCGGTTATTAAAAAGTATAATGTCTTGTGTCGATATATGTTTATTTAAGTCATAGCGAATCTATCAGAATTTACGAGTTAAAGTATTAACTTGCGTTTCCATCGCAGTATATTCGTGAAAATATTTTACATTTCCGTACACACAAAAGGTAACTTTTTTTAGAGGGTGACTGAGTGAAGGTTTCGTTAGTCATTCATTTATTTAAATGTCTGCTAGATCTCCATACCATTGTAAAACTATACCGGGGTCATTTCTCTATTATCGGTATTGAAGAACCACAGGTACAGCTAGACCCTTCTATAGTATGCGTCATTATGTACTCGGGAGGTCAACTGATGCTTATAGTTTTGGTTAATG
>DWKW01001868.1:0-11839 GCA_018250115.1 Doberes anticus | reverse complement strand
GTAGCAACGCATCCACATACGATCTCAGATAGGAGTTTCGTCCTAGTTGAGGTTTTATGTGGATGTCCATGGGCAGCAGTGACCATTTAACGTCAGGTGGCCTGCATGCTTGTTTGCTACTCTCTTAAGATAAAAAAAAAATTTGGTCTATTTATCGCTGAGAATCTGTTCATTCAACTTTTGCGTTTGCGTTTGTCTGAAATGTAAAAATCCGTTAAAATTATTCATTTCGTACATGTAAAGTAAGCCATCGTGAGTTTGGACAAAAACAGAAGGGGAATAAAGAAATGTGTTTTTTATTTAGGACATGCTCTATTTCTGTTCTAAATTTAATTCATATTATTCCGCCGTTTATACGTATTGTGTAAGAAACGAAGAGTATCAAACAAAAAACAATTGTTAATACTATATTTAAAGGATATTATAAGTTCTAATTATATCAAAGTCTTCGATATAAAACTCTACCACAGTCAAGTTGTCTACACTCTGAAAGGAACATATAAATACATATAAAGGCACTAGCAAAAACTTAAGTCAATCAGATAAATCAAATAAAGCTACTTAATATTATTATCATGTATTATTAGGCGATGAATTTTAATACTTTCTTTAACGATTTGATAACTAGATTACTTGATAATTAGATTACTACTTGGATAATTCTTAATCTTTTTTACGCCATTAAATGGTTCAGTTACCAAGATTCGCGAGGACGGCAGACAGACATAGACACTAGTACTAATATTCAGGCAATTCTACTCTGGAACGCTCAACTTGAACAATTGAAGAAAATATGAATAATGAAGAGCGCATGTAAAAAAAACTTATCCATGTTTATTATTTTGAATCATCATAAGTGAATAATGTATAATTAAATGTATATACTTTCTATGGGATTGTATTTAGTGCCTATTATATACGTATAGTATGTTTATAAATATATTTACTTGTTATTATGTTATACTATAATATTTATCTTCAGTATTTAGCATTTAGCAAGCCTGAAGGCATTCAATACGCAGATTATAAATTCGTACAATATGTGGTAGAGTAATAAATTCGCACATAAATGTCTCGGCTTTGGTATGATGCTTTTAATGGTGATAGAGTCTTATGCCGAAAGCTCGCCTGCGGCGGCACCGCCGCTACACCTATTTCTGCCGTAAAGCAGCAGGGTGAGAACTGCTGTGTTTCGGTTTTAAGGATGTGGTTAGGCAGAAGACACTGGACAGGCGGCATTCCAACTTCGTCCTCAGGAGTAGCAACGCATCCACATACAACCTCAGATGTGGATGTCCATGAGCTGCAGAGAGCTATTCGATAAAAAAAATGAACATAAGCCTAGAAACTAAGAAAAAATCCACAGACAACCACAACCAAACCAACCTCACACCAAATTCGAACCAAAATCACAGACACTTATTTTATTTATAATTGTGTTGGTATAGGACAAAAGGTTCTAAACGATTATAAATCTATACGTATTTAGACAGATAATAAATAACACGATAGAAAATTATGCAAAGTAGTAGACCCTAGGTGTCCCATATCGGTGGTGAGTACATTGTCTGCATCTTACTGGTGGCCTTATTGCGTTAATGGAAGGCCCTTACTTGCCATTGAGTGTATGGAGCGTGAGATTGAAAAATAAGCTCTTTGATTTCGTTAGCTAGTAGTGTAATGATACGCCTCTCGTATCGTCAGTGACATCGATTCATGTTTATCTACCTAAGGCTATATACCGCATTTACTTATGTACATACGATTTACGGGGACGTTTCCCTTTCAGATAAATTCCTGACACTTCGAACGTGACACAATTCTCACGCTTCCTCATCATTAAATAGTCTCTTGATACTTGATATTACGGAAATGTAATTGATAACTTTATATAAGTAAGTTACGGTCTCAGACATCATGTTTCAAAGAAAAATACAAGTCTAGAGCCCACTTTACCGCTCTACTTAGTCCCCATTTGTTTAAGGTTAACAGAATAGTGATAAAATTAGAAAGCGAAATATAAATATAACATTATTTGAGTTTGACTGAAGTAGGTATGTTTTTCTTATCGACTTTTATCGGTTATCAATGCTGGTAGGTATTTAGGGATCGATAATAATCAGATAAAGCTATCTTTACGGATAGCTGCATCGATTGTGTTTTTGGCAACGGCGGCAAGTAAGAAAATAATAAGTAATTTCTATGCTATACTTATGAAAGATTTCGAACAATAAAACTGAAAATATAATTATTTGAGGCATCAACCTATACTTGTTTAGCGTTTAGCGGTTAACGTTTTGTGATAATTTTCCTAACATCGCAAAAAGGTATCTTTATTTGAAGAAAAAATAAAATTTGGCTCCTTTTTATTAAATTTCAAGACCAAAGGTCTAAAGTTAAGACAATGTCACATACTTGGGAGGCTGCAAAGTTTTAAGATTGCGCCAATACCAAAGCCGGTTTCTTGCAATTAGCAAAACAAGATCGAGAGCATCCAAATTCCTTTTACGCGGAGGTAGTAAAGCATCGACGTGCGTGATTTCTCGGAACTATAAGTTCTTTAAATAACCTCAACCAGTTGCTTGTAATTCAGCTTCTTTCTCACCGTTCTGGGCGGTGTCCTTTAGAATACTTTTGGAGAATGCTCCCGACGACCATATTTGGCTACATAATAACCTATCTCCTTTGTATCTCCGAGAAACCGATTGTTCGCCCTGGATTGGAAATCGATTGCATTTCTGAACTTATTTTTTTAGATTAGATTCAGTTTGCTAAGGAATAATAAATAAAATAGTAAAAGACTGCTCTTTTCAAACAAAATTCAATATATTTGGAAATCGACTTATAAATCTTGGAGATTTAGTATCACCGATCTGTCTTTCGTTTGAAAAAGTTGTTTTCTTTATCCGTGAAGATCTGAAATTCGCTGAAAGAGATATCGGAGTAATCTATAGCCAGATCAGTGCATTTTTTTGCAGATTATTGTGAAAATTTTCGCTCCATATCTCCAAAGTATCTTACTATATTCATGAAATTTACCTTTCACGTACAGAAAAAAGTAATGAGAGTCGGTTTATAAATGTCAGATATTAAAACTAAATTGCAAATTTTTCACCGTCACCTGGTACCATTTTCAACCTATATCTCTGAAGTCTTTAATTAACCCTTTATATTTTTATGAGGCTAAACTGATCGGGTGCTCTTCCAAATAAAATAAAAAAAATCCTGAAATCGGTGCATAACCGGACAAAGTGATCTAGTAACATACATAAAAAAGAACATACGTGTCGGCTTGTTTACCTCTTTTTTTAAGTCAGCAAAATCACATTTCTCTTCCTCTGTCTCCGTTCCTACTTCGCTACGATCGGCGGCAGCTGATGACAAAGGACCTCTGATAGGCCTGAACACGTCGGGCTATTCCAAGTACACGCGAGCCAAACCGGTATATCTTTAACATAAACATAATCTTGTATAGTCATATACTCACGAAAGTTTTAAAGACAAAGTTCACTTCAAGCAATTCTATGAACTTAAAATAAACACACTCTGCGTTTCTTTTGGAAGTTAATTTAAAAAAACTGATTTCAGTACTTAATTTTCCAAGGTTGTATTCTTGTTTAAATTTACAAACAATAAGAAAATCTTTGCATTATTTCTTCTTTAATCTATCTAGACTTACAGTGTTCGTGTTTACTCTTCTAAATCCGACACGATTTATTGAATATAATTGTGTGCAAACCAAATGTAAACAATCAGGGCTCAGTAAACCAGCGGCTGTGACGTCGTGTCGCAAGTAGTCCAGCCCGTTGGCCCTCGGTGCCATATACGGCAGCCCTCGTCGAGGTAGCCCTCTCCCGTGGGGCAAGCACGTCGCTATCGACAGAATTAATATTCGAGAACATTGTAGAACCCATTATGAAGGCGAGAAAGTTAGTGTTAATATAAATTTTTCGCATTTTGTTTACGCTTAATAGAACCTTGTTGGAATCTATTATATTAATACGTGAAGCAAAAACTTTGTACCATTTTTTACGAAAATGACGTGGTACAGAGAAGTATAAAATTTGGCACAGTTCAAGTTTATGTGGAGGAGTGCTAATATTTTGTACAATAATGCATTAGAAATACATTTAACAAAAAAAAAAAAACATTACACACCCTACCACAGTCGCACAAAGTAGAGATTGTCGCCAATGAAACTTAAAATGTCAGATTCACTGAATAACAACTCGATTGTGAATTTTGTGCGATTCCACTGTCCGAGTCCGTGCGAGTCCAATGTTCCCTTTTCGATAGTTTGTGGAGTTTATGTTTTTTTTTATATCAACAGTAAGCAAACGAGCATGCAGGCCATCTGATGTTAAGTGGTCGCTGCAGTCCATGGACATCCACATCTGAGGTTGTTTGAGGATGCGTTGCTGCTTCTGAAGGCTCAGTTGGAATGCCTCCTGCCCAGTATCTTTTGCCTAACTACACCATTCAAACCGAAACATAGCAGCTCCCACACGGCTGCTTTACGGTTTATGGTGCCGCCGCAGGCGAGCCTTCGACATAAGACTACCACCATCAAAGGTAAAAAGAGTTTGTTTTGTATTGTTATGAATTACTAGTACACTTAACAAATGTATGAAATATTTAAAATGTACAAATCTGAAAATAGACACGTTTGAGGTCAAAAATAATCTACGAAATCTTTTTATAATGTTCAAGACAGGTGTAGTCCGCTAATCCGCGCTTATCCAACATACTCTCTCTGTCCTTTCAGTCCGTGTCCTCGAGGACAGATTAGATTGATGATGGTAACTGAACTTTCGTCATGTGATAAATAAATAATCAGTCGCATCAACAGAACTGTACTTTGTTCCTTTGCAAAGAAAATGATTCATGCTAATCGAATAGGCGTCACTACCCATTGTCATGCCTTGTTATTTTTAAAGGCTAGTAATTCGTAGTGCTCTCTTTGTTTTTATCTGAATTGAGTCAATTTTCGGTTTTTAATAATAAAATACGTCTGTTTGGAGTAAATTAAAACTCGTTAAAAGGAAGTAAGTACTGGCAATACGTATTGACTAGGTAATGCTTCTTTACTTGTAATAAAACTATTGTGTTTTTATTCATTGTTAAGGAGTAGCAAACGAGCATTCAGTGTACCTGATATGAAGTGGTACCTACAGCCCATAGACATCTGAACCCAACATAAAATAGGTCCGAAATCCCATCTGAGGTCAAACGTAGATGCATTGGTACTCCAGAGGTCTACGTTGGAATGGCTCCTGTCCAGTGTATGCTGCTTTGCTGCAGACATTAGTGCAGCGGTGGTGCCGCTGTAGGCGAGCCTTCAACTTAAGACTCTACCACTATTAAAGAGTAGCGGGATCGATTTTACGTTAGATAAGTAAAATGTGAACGGAGAATTTATAGTGAATCGGTAATTTATTAATCTTAAATACAAAGTCTTTATAGTTTTCAGTTACGAGTGGTTATATCACAAGAAGCATAATGAAATGTCGTTAAATCACATCTCACAAGAGTAACATTACAGCAACGTTGTTAACCTTTAAAACGGGCGCAATTATTCGGAGTTCGGTAATTATTTGTACCTTATAATGAAGGCCAGTATTTTTTTAATTTTTTTATTTCTCTATAATAAATAATCATTTGTAAACACATTTTAATGAGTACTACATTTATAAGAACATGCGGAATTAAGAGTGGCGTATTTTTTTTCAAGAAGTAATAGTTAATTATGGGTGGCTTCGCCTCTCATAGATAAAACACGCCGCAAAAATAGTGCTACACACATTTTTACAAAAAACAGCTTATCGTTAAACCATATTATTATTATCCGCTGCGCCTATTTCCGTCCTAGTTGAGGTTTGATGTGGATGTCCATGTGTTGCAGCGACCACTTAACATCAGGTGGCCTGGACGCTCGTTTGCTATTCTGTTAATATAAAATATGTATAAATACATTCAGTATTATCTTTTACTACTAATAGATTAAAGCACTAAAACCTATATTATTCATGAAACTTTTGACATTATAGAGACTGCGATAAAAGTATATATCTAATATATATATATCGAGAAGAGCTCACATTTAAAATAACTCGCTACATGATTAATAAGATGAATGATGTCCACATAACCAATAAAAATATAAGCACGCAAACGCACTTAAGAATTTAACTTGTTTTTACAGCTACAAATCGTCACTTTTGATGCAAATCTTGAGATAATTTAGCTTTTGTGATAAATTGCTTTTAATTTTTGTAAAGTATTTATCAATGGGCAAATTTACTTGAGCATGAAAAAGAGAAAATCTCGACAAAGGCTCGTTTATTCATAACTTAAGGACGGAAATATATAATTTAAGTACTGTAAGTGTTTCTTTCACAGCTCGAGTCCGTTATGATGGCTAAGATTACATCATTAACGATCTGATTTACATTTACAGTTCTCTAAAAGCTTCTTCACAGCCGGCCATATAAGAAGAATTTAAGTGCTTTTTTGTATACGTCTTTATAAAGCAATATTTTTCAAGAATACAGTCATAAAATGTAAGTAGCGTTTCGCAATTAGGTATATCTATGCATGATTGAATGATTTCATAATGGTTTAAAGTCAAGTGGGTTGGGTGATTAAACACGGAACTGGCTTGGATTGAGGATAATGAAAAGAGTAGATAGAAATATACTTGTATTCGTTCAGAGACGGGCAATTAAACAAAAACGACCGATAGGATGAATCAGGACAATAATATTTGCAGATGTAACTAATGTAATAGATGGATAAATGCGTGTAGAGTCTTGTGTCGAAGGATCGTCTGCCACGGCGGCGCCACCACTGCGCCTATTTCTGCCGTAAAGCAGCAGTTTGTGCACGTTGTGTTACCTAGTATGTATAACGATATTAAATTATATATATAGCTGCAAAAATGACAATTTGACAGATCTTAAGCTGTTACTTTGACAAACCTTCAAAAGTTTCTTTTTATGCAAATGTCTAGATATATTTTCATTTTAATTACAAAAATAAAAAGGTTTCGAATAATGCAATATCAACATTGAATACGTTAAAAACCTTCATATATAAAACGTTAAGATTTTTGCATTAGTAAAATGCAGTTTTAATTTTTTTATTGCACAGATATTTTAACGCCATGTATGTAGTTATTTAGTTCTTGCTTTAAAATCGTTACAGTTTATGAAAGCTGCTTATAGTTTTAGTTTTTTTTAAAGGCGACATGCCGTGATCGCAAAAACTGATGACGGGACAAGTCACGAATCTATTAGATACATTAACATCAATTCATCAATCTCTGAGATTAACGGTGTCCCTAGCCGAACAACATTCACACTCACACGAGAAAGATATATTTCGCAGACAAATTAATGGTCACAGTCAATGCTACTTGTGATTTTTCTAGGTAACGCGGTCATACACTTTTACCCACTTACGGCTATCTACGCTTGTCTATATTTAGATACCCTGAATATATTTATGTATAACTATAACTATATAACTAGACTTTTACCCGCAATGTTGTCGCTTCATATGAGCAGAAAACTAAATAAAAACTTAATTTGATTTGACCTCATGTGTCAAATTTTCATAATACGCAGAGGTCCAACGTTTGCTCTGATTCTACAATAATGATCTTATTCGAAACTGTCGTAGTCTTGAAGTCTACCCATACGCGTTTAAAAAGTTGAAGTCCCATTGAAGTCTATCAACACTTTTTGCGCGTTTGGCATACAAACAAACATTAATACTAATGTAAATTGTTTTGTGTTCAGAAATCTTTAAAATACGATATGAATTCGAGTTTCAAATATATCCGTAATGAACAGACACGACCCCGTTACAATTTTATAATAGTAAAGATAGATTATTATCATAGTAATGCAATAAGTGGATTGGCTCGTGCTAATAATTTTTTTACGACTTTTCTTTTAAATCAAAATATCGTAAAATATAAATAAAATTATCCGATTGATTCAGAGAGTGGGATTTAAAGTTTACTCACACATTAAATACTTAGCTTAGCTTAACAGGGGCTGTAAAAAGGAGTGAATAATTTTAGTAATCCTTCAATATAAAAAACGGTTTTTTATCATCTAAGACCCAGTACTTATACAAAACCAAATCACGGCAAACTAGTCTGCGATAACATGCGATTTTATAACAGCGTAGGAGATGGATAAATGGGAAAAAGCCCCCATTGACGGAGACACTTGTCTTAACGTCCTGCCTTATCTTAACTTCTTCGCGGCTTATCATCTTTACAAGACTTCATAAAAGTCGAGCCCTTTGGAACAGGTGCGGTAAGCGAAGCAAATTTAACGCCCTCGATGTACTCTGTCTACGAAGTAATTCAAGTCACGTAGGGTACAAGAAATGTCGGCGTTGGCTAAATATGCAAATTCTATTATGTGTATTGAGTTACATAGCCATTCAAGTAATTCGACCGAGTTGACAATATTGCGTGATTATTGTTGGTACCGTAACAACCAAAATGTAATTTTTTTTCCTTATTTCTGAAAACGTCTATTTTTTTAACAGCATTTAATAAATTCCAAACGGACAAGATCAAATAAGGTTAATTTATTTAAGGTGATGTTAAAGAAGATGACAAAATAACACAGTGCAACGACATTTTGCAGCATTATCTTATGTTTAGTATCGAGTCAACGACCTCGTGTGTTATAAAAAGTAACTTGAAGCCGTCCGCCGCATTACTGCAAATTGACTCCATATCGGACGATAGAGACGTAGTCTTGCCATGCTCACCTCACGTATCTGTAGTTGACACTATAATATCATTTATTGAATTCAATTAGATTGTTGTCAAACCTGATTAAACAAAAAACTTTGTCAAGACCCCCTGTTTGCCGTAGCATCGTAATGACGCATTTGATTCAAGAAAGCGTACCGCCAAAAATAGGCATCTACATAGGTTAAGTATCATAAATAATGAACTCTAAATCTTACTACGAAGTGAAGTAATGATGCCGGTAAAATACGTTTGTTGTATTGCTTTTGTCTATTCCGCTTCGTCGCCGTTTGAAACAATATGTTCATACTCGTAAGTTATTGATTAGATCTTCGACCGCATTATTGGGCGGTCCTTGTTCCTTGCTTGGACGAAAATTCTGTTTTTTATTAATTTAACGTTGCTACCATAATAATGTTACTATACGAATAAAATGATACGATTTGTAGTTAAACGGTTAGTTTTGTAGCAAAATAAAATGTTGCATACTAAAGGAGAATGTGACTTTTAGGTAACAGATTTTATTTAAAATTCGTTTAGATGCCTGCAGCTCGTTTAATAAAATACTTTTTATCTATCAGACTCAAGAAAGAGAAATTATTAAATTAATCGTGCTCCCTTCGAGACTCTTTAGAGTAGGTATATCACTCTTGACTTTCACTGATCAAATTTTTGCTAAAAGCCGGTCCATGTTTTGCGAAAGTGGTTGGTCTGGTGGGTGAAGGCATTATATATTGCTGTTGGTGGTTAGCACTGGATAGACTAGACATACCTTATTTCATATTTCATTTGTATATCTATACTCTAACTTTCATTTGCCTATTTGGATTATGTCTGTATAATACAACATTTTATAATGGATTTAAAATATGCTCAGTCTTCGGCAGTGATAGCCTCTCGTGTTTCGTAAGAGAATGTTTAAAAATAATTATCACTTAAACCGTGAAGGAAAACATTTTGAGGAAACCTGCATGCATGACAATCCTCCATAATGTTTATAAAGGCACGTGAAGTCTGCCAGTCCGCACAGAGTCAGCGGTGCAGGTGGACTATGACCTAAACCCTCTCATCTATGAGAGATTCGTGCCCAGCTGTGGGACAGTGTTGGATTGTGCCAAGAAGGTAAACTCAAGTCTTAAACAATCAAATAAATTTTTATCTATTAATTTAGGAACTTTTTCTTAAATTATGGTAAGTGTCACCTCAATTATAAGTACAACATGTACCACATGAACATGAGTCACATTATGCATGAAAATTAACACTACATTAAAATATAAAATAGAAATTATTCTCGTACGAATATTTTATTTGAATCCAGTGCATATTTATAATACTAAAAATTCTCAGCTCAGAAAAAGTCTCTTATGCACGTCTGCTATACAGCTAAAAAAGACATATTTCTTTTTACTTACTAATGAGCGATGTCTACCATTAATCTTTCAAGGAAATATGCAATGACATCTTAATTCAGTGTACATCTGAAGATGCGAGCGAGTGCGAAATCTCGAATGTGAAAATAAAATTAAGCCATTTTGTGTTACGCGAAAATGTATATAAATAAAGAATAATAATAAGAGCGGCCAACTGCGTGTGATAACGTATAGTAGAAGTCCGTAGTATAATTCCCGATTTTAGTATTTGTTGTTCAAAGACACTGAAAAAAAAACTTATTTGTGTCCTCTTAAAGTGAAAAATGAATATTAAATCAAAAAATACACAGCCTGCCCTTTTTTAATCAATTTTCGGTGAATATTTTTAAGTTCTGTTAAGTGTGTCCATGGTTACCCACGACGCAGGGAACCTAGTGTCCCACACTAGAAACGTGACTATGAGCGTGAAACGCAATTTAAAAAAAATATATTTATGTATACCTTATAAAATTAAATTAAAAAAAATGTAGAAAAAATATCGGCTGGTGTTATCCGAATGAGATCTACTTAGCCAGAAGATATTTAAAAATTGGAATTGTTTAAAATCTAATTATAAATTTGCAATCTAATCACGAATGTTAATATGGTTTTTAGGGATATGATAGCGAAGGGGACACCCACGCACGCGTCCCTCATTACAGACCCTTTGAATTCTTCGCACGTTTGAATGCACTGATCTTGATACTTGGGCACGATTTAAAAGAATGACTTGTAATAACTTATACGGGCATAAAAGGCTGACTGACAATGTAATATTCTAAGAATTTAATGTATTTTGATAAAGAGGTATAGTTAATAAAGAGCATTCTCAACGGTTGACAGTACAAGTGAGAGTGTAGAAGTTCGATTCGATTACTCAATATGATTTTATACGCAGCCGAAAATGAAGTGGAACAGCTTACACCATCATAATTCATTTCATCGAAAAAAAAGGCTTTATTCTCATCGTCAACTCATTACTGTCCCACTGCTGGTCACGGGACGTGAAGGGTTGGTCTTCTGCCTGAGGATTTAGAGCATAGTCAGCTAGTATTTTTTTTTAAATTATTTACCGTTTTTACTTGGAATAGTTAGCACAAGTATACATCCATTTAATTAAAACGAATTAGTCAAATATTGTTTAAGTTGAAAGACGTGCAATATGACAAAAACAACCGTAATATTGCGGAATACACTTCTATATGAGGCGTCGATATCGATCCAGTCTAATATGAAAAATTTAAAGGTGGTTGAACTCTCCCTATAAAAGACGGCGAAAGTACCAACGCCACAGATATGTAGGTACCTTTGCCGTACAGGAGCGTTTACACCTGTGTGATACGGGATGAAAAGCGTGGTTGTATCTAAACATTATGTCGAATGCAACGATTATAAGGCGTTCCAGCGTAGTCTGCAGAAATAATAATGCACCTGTGGCCGACCTTGATATATCTTATGTCAATGCCAGAGAAACAGTCAAGTTGAAGGTAAAAGTTGATTTGTATGGGATTGGCACTTCATATACGGTTGAAAATTCCTACTGCTTTTACAATTTAATAGTGCAGTGATTTATCTCTTGTCATAAATCGTTAGAAATAGACAAAACGAACCGAAGAGACAACGTAATAATAATGGATAAATCTGTACATAA
>DWKW01001867.1:0-11840 GCA_018250115.1 Doberes anticus | reverse complement strand
GGAATCTAACCCGGGACCCTCCGAACGGCAGTCCGCACGTTTACCACGGCGCCATACGGGTCGTCGAAATATCCATGTAAGCAAGTTTTGGTCCGTGTGAGTGATGACCTAGCGGTTAAAATCTCGACCGCCCGCTCCGGTAGGTCGGGGTTCAAACCCGCACCTGGCCAGCGTAGTATGACTATGAGGGTGAATATGGCCCACACCTTCTTAACTCTGGGAGGCTACCGTTGATTGGGGGCAGAGATAATAAGTCATCAGGAGTAACAATGCATCCACGGTTGACCTCAGATAGGACTTCGTTCCTAGTTGAGATTGGATGTCATCCACATCCATATAACCATGGCCTGCCGTAAACTCGGGTGGTCTCCGTGCATTCATTTGTATAAAATAAATATCTTATATTTATATATAGCAACATTTTAGTTTTGAAAAGGGTTTCCGTTTTTGTTAAAAATACTATTTATGTAGATCGAGTTCAGTATATGTCAATTCTTTTGTTCCAGCGAGCACTTTATGGCGGTAATAGTATTAATCAAGAAATTAATAGCGGTGTTATCCGTTACAACCGGCCAAGACTACGATTTCTTAGAACACACCATTATTATTTCTTTTTGTTTTTCAAGTCGGCCATTTTATTGTTATTTTATCTCTTCAGGTTCGTTATCTGTGGATTGGAACGCTGGTATCGATAAGGTGTCAGATTAAACTGATTTATAGTAATCAGCAATATGTAACTAATGTGTCATTTACAATTTTTTTTTATTCATAAATTACTAGGCTGCGGCCCGCGACGCTGTCGCCACCTATAAGTTTTGGTGGCTTGGTGAAAAAACAAATTAATTTATATATATAAAGTGATTGGCGAATAAATAGATTCTAGAACGATAGACGAGAATTCAAAAACAATTATTTGGATACATACAGATGCCGTTTATATTATGTCGACCGATATGTCAGGTTCTGCCGACTACATAAGGGAGACGGTATAGGTACAATTCGACATATTATATGTTATTTTTTATGTAACATGTAAGTATATACCAAATTTCTTTGTCGCTTAAAGACCGATTTAAAAAAAATTGTTTGGAAGGTTATAATACATTTAGAGTTCTCAATCTAACAAGACTTAGGAGATACAGGGCGAATAACCCTAGGTAACGGCAAAAATTGCAATTTCTTGGTATGTTAAAGAAACCTTTACATGATATGATATTTTAAAAAACTCGAAGTTTTTGTGTTAATTGAAGAAAAAAAAATCGAGACAATAAACGTTCACTAAGCATGAACAATTCATTCGCGATTCTCAGATGAATATTTATTCCGAATGTTTATGACATCATACACCTTATCGAGTCTGAAATCCAATATGTATGAATCAATAATTCTTTTTTGTTTGTAAGATTACAACTTTATGGTAGTATCATCAAAATTTGGTCTTCGGAGTACTACAAGGGACCGCCTCAACAGAGAACAGCGTATCAGTCGAAACGAATAACCGCGCCCAATAAAATCGGAATAAACAAATCTAGTAAATTTTTTCAACAGAAGGCAGTGTATTTAATTAAAGTATATTCATATAATTGAAATAAAATCTTAAAGATTTATTGTTATATAACAAATTCATTGATATATATAAATTAACGACCCGTATGGCGCCGTGGTCAACGTGCGGCCTGCCGGTCAGAGGGTTCTGGGTTCGATTCCCAGCGGGGCAGAAATTTGAATGAAAAATTTAGATTTCTGTACCTAATCTGGGTGTTTGTGTGCGTATGCCTGTGTGTGTCCATGGCACCCACGACACAGGCTAAATCCCACTTTAGGGCCTATGAAAAACGTTATGTATTTAACTTTTAATGTTAACGAAAACAAGTTTTACAGTACGGCGATCATTTTATTGAAAACGCCTAAATAGACATAAGTGTGTGTGTGCTACTTAGCATACCTACATTATGTATCTACCGTAGGTAAGCTATATAGAAGTCACGTACGCGATAATGATTAGCAACAATAAAAAATTCGCTTCAGACCAATTATAGTAAAATATTTCGAAATAATATTTTATAATATCTTACACATTCGCGGCACAAGTATAAATTAAAAATTCGAAGTTTCAAATTAGGTGAGCTACTTCGCAATATCATCGACTACGGTGTACAGTTGTCCATGCTTTCATGCTTCGTATGGTGGTAGTATGCCGCGGATCCGTCTGTGGCAGCGTCGTTGTAGCTATTTCTGCCGTAAAGCAGCATTGTAAACAAAGCACTGCTGTGTTTCGGCTTGAAGTGCGTGGTTAGGCAGATGTCGCAAGTCACGCAGTAGACAGGAGGCGTTACAGCTTAGTCCTCAGTAGCAACACAACGTTCTTCAGAAAGGACTTCAGTCCTATTGCACGGACTGCAGTGTCCACTAAAAAGCAGATGGCCTGCATGCTCATTTATTACTCTTTAACTAAAAAAGGTATCTGAACTGTAGCAGTATAGTTGCATTCTGCTGTAATGCGTTTTTTTTTTGTTTTATGATATTTACAAAAAGAAAAGTCGGGAGAGATCGCGTAGTCTCATATAAGTGTGCATTGAGTTATGAAAAGTAAGACAATAGTTAGACAATAATGCACAATAGTGTGTGTATAGTTAGTTATAAAAACTTGAAGAGAATAGTTAATCAATAATGCACGTTAAAAAAAATTGATGTGTAAATTGAGAAAGCAAGATCTCTTATTAATTGACCAAGGATTAAATAGGTTGACGGTGGTAGTCTTATGTCGGAGACAAGCCAGAGCCGGTACCAACTTCTGCTGCAAAGAACAGTGTGAGAACTGCTGTTTTTACTTGAAAGGTGAGGTTAGGTAGAAGACACTGAACAGGAAGCGTTGCAACTTATTCCTCAGGAGTATTCAAATATAACATCTGATAGGAATTCCAGCATAGTTGAAGTTTGACGTGGATGTTCATGGGCTGCAGTGATCACTTAACATCGGGTGGCCTGCATGCTCGTTTCCTATTCCGTCAATGTGTTAAAAGAAAGAGTTATTTGAATGTGTGAAATAGTGTTTTCTGTATTTGCTCCAATCTGTTCCAGTTTAGATTGCACGGGTATAAGCAAGTCGTTGGCAACACTAGACATATGTAACCCGAGAAGTACAACATTGCAACACTTCGGAAACAAGTCAATGAAACAAATATGGCTTTTGACAACGTATTTATTGCGAAAACCTTAACTACATATAAATTAACATCTCTTCTATGAATCTATATAAATATTGAATTTGTAAACGTACGAATAGAAATTTAATTGTTACATATAGGAATCATCGATATTATAGTACAAAATTGTTTGTATTTTAACAATATTTTAAGGCAATTTTATATCACATTGCTCGTTTCACGGAACGTAAGTACACTATATAAATGTTAATAAGTACGCAATAATGTGTCTCAGACTGATCTGTACAGTGCAAGATATCCCTTCTGCGAGCTCGTTAATAAAATTACTTAAGTTGAAAACCAGGTAACCTGATGTTAAGTGGTCACTGCAGCCCATGGACATCCACATCAAAACTCAACTCTGACGGAAGTCCTATCTGAGGTTGTATGTGGATGTACTCGAGGACTAAGTTAGAATGCTTCCTGTCCAGTGTATTCTAACTACACCCTTCGAACTGAAACACAGCAGTTCTCACACTGCTTTACGGCAGAAATAGGTGTAGTGGTGGTGCCACCACAGGCTAGTCTTTGACATAGGACTCTACCGCCATCTGTTTTTAAATTGTTGATTTTAATTTAAGTAGCTTTACTAATAAGCGCACAGTCTAAGAAAATCTCGGCACTGATGTATAGAAAATACTCCACTACAACTAAAACATTATTGCAACAATTACAACTATCAATCTCAATGATTATTATTTATTCATCATATTAAATTATCTACTAAAAATTAATTTAAATTGACTATTCAATTATTATGCTAACGTTGATAAGGCAGGTCGAGTGGACGATGGCAGGACATCGCTGCTAATAAATTATTAAGTTTATTCATAATAACATAGCAAGTTTTAATCGAAAAAAGATCGGCGTCGTTATAAATACGAATGTGCCTATAAAATAATAATTTGTCACCTGCATAAAAATAAAAAATTCGCGACAAGATTGAACGAATAAAAAAATATATAAGCTTTTAAGCTGTACCACTTGTGCTACGCCCTACTCATCCATCTCACTCATCATTATATTATAAGGCACAGACTATTTGACACATCCGCCAACAATGACCATAAACAGTAATAAATATATTTAAGTACCCATGACTCTTAAACTCATTGGTTAAGTACATTTCTCGTATAATTAGTAAAAAATAGTAAAGACGGTCCTAAACCTCTGAATGATAATACCTATTACACATAAACAACACACCAACCATTTATTTACAAGCAGAATAAAACCTTAAGATGATGCAACCGGTGCAACAACTACAAAGAAATATATAAATCGTTGTTTGCTAGATGCGGTATTAAAATATCTTTCTAGACATAGACGGGGGGATCTTACAAACGTTTTAGTTAACGAACCAGCTTTGGGTAAAAAACCAAATCCCAGTACAGTTTCAGAAAGCGAAGAGACTTGAAGACCGCATCAAGCCTCTCAGCATAAAATAAAACCTTGTATCGTAAAGTATTTTATAATCTTCACTAGCAATGAATAATGCATGATGAACAGCAATCACGACGCGTATTAAATGCACCAATTGAAAGTATTTATGTGGTCAGAGTCATGAGGGAAAATGCACGCCGCCGGCCGAAGCACATGCGACTAATGAGGAAACGAAAGGCCACAGCACACAATTAAACCTTCGATGCTATTTGAACACTTTCCGCTCTATCCCCTTAATAATCTAACCGCTGATCGCAGACGATAGCGACATATAAATACGAATGTTGCAATTTTACTACGCTTCTAGTAACGTGGAAGCATTAGGATCCGGAAATAGAAACAGACGATGCCCAAGTATAGCGCTAATGCAACGCTGGGAGCGAGCAGTGTATATAAACAATTTCTTGCACTCCGATCGTAGTTTCCCACGGAGTCAATTGATGCGAACAATATTGTCGCTTCGTGTGACAGACGCGGTCGCGGTGCGGTACCTCAGCGGGAAAGCGCGCGAATGACAAAAAATATGTCGAGTTTTTAAGTAGCGAGTGCGACATTGAACAATAGGAAGAAACTGCGTTACTCACAATCCCCAGACGAGTTCGCATCGTGTGTCGACCGCTTTCCAACCGCGCACAGGCGCGATAATTGCCGCCGCGGATAACCATCATTTGCATTGTTCACGAACTGGAGAAAATTAAACGCTCCACAATCGATCGACCCGTGAAAGAAATCGACTATCATTCGCTCTTCGATGGCTTTATGTCGATGTCGAACGACATCGATGGCTTTACGGTGGAAACCGTACGACATTGAAGAACCTGCTGTTCATGGGATGCATCTCGTTACGCATCTCGCGATCACACCGTTAAGATTGTTCACCGGGCGACGTGTGTCACACATTAGCGAGTCAGCGGCACGGCGCCGGCTACACCAGACGTTCACCTTCTGCTCGCAAACCGACCTTTATTTACGAAACAACTTTGGCGTCGCACGCTCTTGTAGTGAATACTTATCCGTTAACCCTTAACATGGTACTAGGCGGCTCCGGCTTCCTGCTTTTGTTGAATAATGGACTCCCATTGCGCTATGAGACGCGTCGAACTGGGCGCGAGGAACTCCTGCCCGGGCGCTAGCTCGCAGAGCTCGGCTAATGACTTGGCTGGCTTTAGGCTGCCCAAGGACTCGTGCCCGGAACTGTTCCTGGGCGAGGGCGATCGCAACTCCTCGTTGAACGCCTCGTACAGCTCGCCTATCGATTTCGTTGGCTTTAATTTACCGGGCATTGGAATTTCCTCATCTTCCGACTCCGAGCTGGTTTCATTGTCGCTCAACTCGATATCGAATGGCTTCTGCTTTTTCCGCATTCGTTTCAGCTCGTGTTCTCTGTCTTTCATTTCTCTAAGCTCTTTTTGGATCTTTTCTTCTACAGGGATGTATCCTTTTCTTACCGGTTTTCCCTCGGGTGTTCGAGTTATTACAACTGGCGCGGTCACTGGATCCACTATCGGTGCGATCGGCGACGGCGTGAAGGCCAGTGGCGGTGGTATAGCCGAAGGCGGAGTCGTGGATACCGGCGACGTGACCGGTAGCTTGCCCTTGTTTGCGATAAATCGCTGCATGATGCCCTTTGTTCCGGTTTGAGGAGTAAACCGACGCGTATATCCATTTGTATTAAGCGATGCTGGCATGTTCGGCGGCGAGGGCGTGATCGGGCCCAGTAGGTGAGACGTGGAGACCGCCCTGTTGAGTGTCTTCGGTGTTTTTTGCTCGCCCACGTCTCCATTGACGTGGCCATTTTGTTTGTTGACTTCTATCGTCGATTCCGACAGAAGTCTGTTTATTCTGAAGTGCCCTTCTTTAAATTCTCGTTCTCTCTCAGTCACCTCTATGATCTCCCTTTGGATCCTCGATAGGGGATCCTCTTTCAGCAATGACTGGAATAAAAACAAAACAATAAGTAATATTAAGTACACCATACACAATAACATATTGGGCTCGTTCTATTTAAAAATATATCTTTTAAAGATACACAGTTAAAACTAGAAAGAAATTCTAATTTCAAAGTATGACTCGGTCTTAAAAGATACCTACAATAAGCTGGTTTCTATTGACCTTAAATGATATGACACAGATCGCAATAAACGTGTCCGTTTTATTCAGTAAAACCTTATTAGATTCTTATTAACGCGTCATATCTATAACGGGTATTGCATTATAAAAATTACAAGCGAAGCCGTGAACACTATTTATCGATTACGTAGGTACGAAAATTATGTACATTATGTGATAAATAAAAATATGAGTCACGAGGATCATAAAATTGTAAAACTCTAGAACATATGTTCAAACAAACAGTCAGCTTTTGCTTTCTTGTGATATCTTCGATCTAAATGTGCATCTCGTCGCTAACCGTTCACGTTTGAACACCAGCGACCGATTTACTTTCATTCGTCGCGTCGTTGGGTTAGATCGAATTATAACGACCGACTCAGCATTTTTTTCGCCGGCAGTCAAATGGAGGTCAGTCCGGAATATTCGTGCGAATTGCGCATCTACCTCGTCGGCGGCGGTAGGTATCTGCGAGCGTCGCGCCGCGCCGTCGAGACCACAGCTGGTCACTTTCATTCACGCAATGTTCTCTTGAAACCTTAATACTTGAAACTAGCGGTCTGCGTGTGGTGTGGCCTTACCGGCTTGGACATGCTTTTTATAATAATACGTCCATATATGTCTATCCATACACGTATATCTATCTCGTGTCCGTAGCCGCGTTTTTGTTTGCTCTCGCCTATTTAGCTGCGTCGTAGACCTGTTACAAATAATACTTACGGTGGACTTTTACTTAGTTTGTGTTAAGTAAATAATAACTTATTTCAATATACAGTAAATAAGTAAGTGTTTAACAATCTAAGAAACTTTTATCATGGCCGAACGATAACTTTATGGCAGTTTTGACAGAGGGTCCTTAAATCTCTTTTGTTTATCCTTTTCTATCGATCTAATTGATATCGATTAATAATGTCAGTATATAGCTAAAATGATCACCCTACGTACTTTATAAGCCTTACTTAAGCCTAAGTGGTTCTGTAGATTAAGCTGCATATGAACATTTATTAGCGACGTGGATACTTACAGATAAGACATGACTACCTATTTATTACTACAAGAATGTTCGATGGCAATAAATAAAAAATACAATATTTTAGATAATTCGCCCGATACGTTATCAGATGTAGGTATAACAAGCCATCTGCATGGCAAGTCAGGCGGCGCGCATAACTCGGGGCCCCGTAAAAAGCTTTCTGCCGCCTGGAACATCCACACCTAAACCAGCACTTTATTTGCCGCGCTTGAAAATACCAATTAAATCTGCGCAAGCGACCGCCCGAGTCTGCAGCCGACGTCCGTGTGGATGTGAACTGTATCCAGAGCTCGGAGCCGACGACCTACGAACTCACGATTAGAATCGCAGGACCCGCGAGAGCGTCCGATCATAAACTGGAGCACCGCATTCCGATTAGAAACTTTGTGTACTCACTTCACCCATAATGAAAACTCGAAGTACAATCCGATCAGGAAGGAAGTCAAAACTGAGGCACTAAACTTCACGATACACACATCACGGCACCGACGCTGACCGACACCTGCCACGGCTGTAGGACAATTGGCGGCGCGCGGCGAGTAACGACTAACGAGTCTCGCGTCGGCGGCCTGGCGCGGGCTAACGTCCTCCGCTCAGCGCTCACTGCTGCCGTATCACCTCGCTCGTGTAATTTGCGTGAGAGAGAGGGCTAGTGTTACCTGTGTAAAAGAGAAAGGGGCATAACATACACCTGGTACTGTTTTGCCGACGCGACATATCCACTATGGCCGCAAGAGGGCGCGCGTTTGAAATTCGAGCGCGGATGTACGCGCCGTTGCCTCCGTGGGGTCTTCTGCATCAGACAGGAAGAGGGCTGTTTTGAAGCCATGTGTGACGGATGACAAGGCGAACTATAGTGTAGTTAACAAGTTCAGAAGAATTCTTAAATTAATAGCGTATTAAGGTTAGACAAGTTAGTTTATTCAATACAATTGTATTTTTATAACAATATGGAGAACTCATAGACATGTAGGTTTCCTTACAGTATTTTCCACACCTACAAAGCAAGTAATAATGCACATAATAAAAAATATATATATATTAAGAAATCTGAGATATTTCACATTGAATACAGACATAAAAATGTTATGTTAGGATGTAGTAGGCAGAAGTATTAATTACATGTTAAACTTATAAATTATTTTCACCATTACAGTGAATCAACAATTTTTTTACCAGTTAAACCGTTTTTAAAACAAACTGTTTTAAAAAAATCTCAACTTTGCAGAGGTAATAAATGAAACAAACGACTTACTGAAGGAAAAATTAATATATTTAATTTTTCTTAGTCTTTCAATGAGAGTTAATTATTACAAAACACAGAGAAAAATGTATAAAGTCTAGGAACAATCACATCATCGTTAAACTTATTTTTAAAATTGTACTTATTTTAGCACGCAAATACTTATATTTAAATATTTAGTATCTATCTATCTAACCTATTTAGAATCAGACCCAAGAAAATACAAAATGTTTTTTGTAAGTTGTAGTTACATAAAAATTAGAAAAACCTTGTAAATTAAAGTAGCAAAAAAATGTAATACAAATCAAGGAACATACAAATTGCAAATTTATTTCAAAATTCAAGTGTTGCTGGTGGTGCCTTATTCTGACACACACTATGAACTCTATATATAAATCAATATCACTGTCTTTCAGTACCTGACGGATATTAGAAAAATAAAGAGTATAAAAAATAAGAAATCCATTATGTTGATTTTTTGTTTCAACATCTTTAGAGACATGTTGAAGACAACAGTCTCTTTTTCAACTCAACTTTTGTCAACTTTTCTAATTCTACACTAAATAGATTCTTAATTGCTAATACACAAAATTAAGCTTCTTAAAATTTCGATGTTT
Organism: Doberes anticus; assembly: GCA_018250115.1. NCBI lineage: Eukaryota > Metazoa > Arthropoda > Insecta > Lepidoptera > Hesperiidae > Doberes > Doberes anticus. Next base: position 2,189 of record DWKW01001867.1, on the reverse strand, counting down.
TAAAAAATGCGGGCATATAACCCTTCACATAATTTTGACTAGGAAACTAACCAAATAGAAAACTGACAAGAGATTAGTTTTCATTAGAAACTATGAAGAACTATGTAAATTGAGTTACTTCCAATTTTAGGGTCAACGACTTCAATGGCGTCTTTGGCACATCCATGTGACTAACTCGGAGATGACGGGACAGGTCACTGGCCCGGAAGAAGCCTCTGGAACAGTGCTGGCAGACATAAGGAGTGTGGTTTGTATGTTGCTTCAAAAGATGAAACTCTAACATTGTTGCCGTAGGAAAAGTTTTAACGCATTCCCCTACAGAACACTTGTATTTAGCTGAATTTTCATGTTTGAACAGCATGTGGTGAGCAAGGCAGCGCTTCAAACCAAATGCAGCATTACATACTTCACAAACAAATGGCTTTTCTCCTGTATGCTTCCTCATGTGCACTTCCAAGTCCGAGAATGTCTTCTGGCACACGGAGCACTGCCCAGACTTTTCAGAATGTACACGTTTCATGTGATTCTTTAGATTCCCTTTCATATTAAAGGCCATGCCACATATTGTGCAAAAATTCTGCTTTCCTTTGGTGTGGAGTTTGACATGTGCATTCAGAGCAGTACGAGTCTTCATCATTTTGGGACACAAGTGGCATTGGAAATTTTTTTCATCCGTATGAACGCTTTGGTGCTTTCTAACTAGATTACTGTCAGCAAACCGTCTACCGCATATGGTACAAGCATATGGCTTCTCACCAGTATGTGTGCGTCTATGTCTGATCATTGAGGCAATCTGCCGGAACTTCTTTGGACAGAACTGACAGACATAGGGTCTTTCATCAGTATGAACTCTCAGATGAGTTATTATATCATTCTTTCTATAGAAACTGTTCCCGCACATTTCACATATGAATTTACGCTCCCTTTTTGCATGAAAGGTTTCAAAATGCCTTTTTAATGCTCCACGAGTACGAAATCTGGTATTACAGACTTCACAGGGAAATGGTTTTTCGCCAGTGTGGATCCGTATGTGGGTCTCTAGTGCAGAGGGACTCATGGCTATGTGGCCGCAAACCATACATTTTACCGGACCTACTTTATTCGTACTTCTGCTAGTTCTGTTACACTTACGCCTGCGCCTTTTCTGTAAGTCGCGTTTGGGTTCACAGGAGCTGCTAGTGTCTTCGTTGGAATGTTTCGGAGGGCTGCCCACTGAAAAGTCATTATTATAGTCGTTGCTGTCGGAATCGTTCTTCGTATCCTCACTAATAGTTGTATTACTCTGAATATTACAGTAGAAATTGGATACCTGTACACATCGTAAAGCTCTGTCAGAAGCTTCACATTTCATTACGAACTGGTAGCAGGTGGAAAGTTCGTTCACACATTTGCCACACAGCAGATTCGGCAGACCGTCGTCTTCAGTTACCACAACTGTGATAAGCCGTGTAATTTTTGTGCTGTATTGAATATCATCGCTTTCCTTGCTAAAAATTGATATCGCGCCAGTGCTCGAAAGGCAAATTCGGCATAATAGAGGGTCCATTTCAAAACATCAACAATGTGTTTTTAAGTCGACAATAGTAAAGATCATAAAAGTATTCTCAATTCAGAAGTCAATGTTAACAAGGATATTGGCTTATCCAATATCAGCACAAATGCTTATTGTTCTTGCTTGATCGCAACTCGCATGATGCTACGCATTTTCTCTTCCTTTTAATACAGTAATCTAACATTCGGCAAACACACTAAACAACCCATGGAACTGAATAAATAACTGCCAATACTTCTGTCATTAATAGTCGTTTTAGTCATAGCCAAATACATATCAAATTTTATGTTTTTTGACAACTGCTGTCGGTCAAGTCAAACAAAACAAATGACGTTACTTTTAATATTTTTTTCTGTTTCAGTAATATTTGTAGTTCAATTTTAATTCACACAATTAGATAGAAGTGAATAAAAAAAATTCGTCTTATGGCAGACATACCAAAATACACAAAAAAGCGTAAAAGTTATTTCCTTTTTCATCCTTTTGCGGTCACCAATACTGAAATCTATGTTTATTTTCATTTATTTAATAAGGGGAGAGCTCCTGATTGACTCGGTAACTCATTGACGGTGTGCCTATAATTTTGAAGGACGAAATATGTATTATGGGTTTATTTTTACATAGGTAGTAGTACAAA
>DWKW01001866.1:0-11842 GCA_018250115.1 Doberes anticus | reverse complement strand
AAATTTCTGCCCCGCTGGGAATCGAACCCAGGACCCTCCGAACGGCAGACCGCGCGTTGACCGCGGCGCCATACGGGTCGTCATAACATTATAATAACACAATTCTATAACATTATACATTTTTGTACTACCCTATCTATATTTTCCTCGTCGCGACTGTCTCGCGATGAGGTCTGCATCAAATTGACCTGTGGCAATCAACTATTGCTCGCAAGCTTTCCTAGCATATATAATTTATTCCTTTTTTTAAATAACATTCAGTGTTTTAGGATTTTTTTTTAAATGTAAATGCAAAAGTTTTTAAACCATGACTATGGATATCTACATCGATGATGTGGATATGTCGATATGGCGCGGTGGTCAACATGCCGGTCTACGAATTAGAAGGTGTTGGGTTCTATTCCGCACAGAGCGACGGTTTCTGGTGTGGGTGTACTTGTCTTCGTGCTTGCCCATAGCATCCACGACACAGGGAATCCTAGCCTGGAGAAGTTGTGAATTTATTGACTTATTATTTATTAAAGAAAATAACGAACTTAACGGATACTATGTGAAAGATGTATACAAATCTCGTATACTATTGATGAATTAACGAAGAATTTGACATGAACACCTGACTGAATAATTTTAATCACTTAAATCCGTTCCGAAAACTAATCTCGCATCTTTAAACGGGTTTGTGGTCGCCAGCGTGATGTATAATATTAAAGGAGCACGCGCGAATTTAAACAGAATGTTGAACTTTTAATCGCTACATATATTCTTAGTCTTGAATATCTTAAACGAGTGACAAACATTTATATCCTGTTCTAGGTGTTATGTTCGTTTACCGAGCGAAAGAAAGTTTTGAGAATAATGAAGAAAATGTTTTACGTTTTATGTTCGTCGCAACTAGTCAAATAACTAAAGAACGCTTCACACTCATAGCCCTACACAAAGCTTCGCCGCGTCGTGGTTACCATGGTCACACACATAAACAAACACACATACACCCAAACTGGAATCAAGAATACTCGATTCTAAATTCGTCATTCGAACTTCTGACACGTCGGAAATCGAACCCTGGACCCTAAAACGGCAGACTGTTGACACTGCTTCATACAGGTTGTCAATATGCCTTTACCTTCAATCTAACGCCGTCATCATCATCCCATATTGTACCGCTGATGGGCACTGATCTATTCTCAGAGAGTTTGAAGCCACAGCCACAGTCCACAGTGCTCTGTGCATTTCATCACCTTTGAATGTATTACGTGGGCGTACATTTTTTGCGTACCTTGCAACTGATAAGAATACCCACAATAGTGCGTCAGCAATCAAATCTTCGCACGAGCGAAAGTTGACAACAATCGTGAAACGTGATGCCAATTCCAGTGGTTCTCGGTTGGTATTTGCGATATTCTATTGTAGGCGTGAAGAGTGGATTTTGGAAGCAAAAACTGTTGGATTGTGGTCTTCTATGTGTTTAGCTAAATGGGTATTACGGTGACTGAAGACCTGACTTAGTCTTCGGCGATTCATTGTCAATCTTTCCTTCGCAGTTAAAGCGATTGATGATTGAATTCTAACACGCACTTAAATTAAAAATCATTACAAGTAATAATTTCGAAAAGTTAGCGGTGCGTGCTGGTATTCAAACCCCGACCCCCGACGCGATTGAGATTCTAACCACTAGGTTATCACTAACTACTAGGCCATCACTCGCTAGCTCTCGCTCCCTTTTGATAAAGAGAAGAAATAAAGGAATACATTCTGACGGTAATCTTATAAACATTTTAATAGAAAATTTTATATTTTGCCTAACATTTCGGCTTACGCTTCAACATTTTTAATACCCATAGACGGCAACCTGTAAGGAATTCGGTAGCTCAGAATATACAAATACACCTTTTTATCCAAATTTATTTATAAGTAAACACGAAAACTCTACTCACGGTACATTCATACAGATTCTATACGTGTGTGGACGGGCACGCGCTTATCCGGATCATCCGCTAGATCAGCCCCCTGTAGCACCGAGATAAAGCGAACTACCCTTCAGTGTGACACCCCCGTTCACTTCACATATACTCACTATTATTACTATATTATATTATAATATATATTTTATAAATATTTGTGTGAGGATAAAATAAATATCTAGGTGTTCAGGCAGGCCAAATACTCCAAACCTATGGATCACACCGTGACCCTAAAGCGTGACTACCTTTCATAGAAGGCTTTGGGTCCCCCAAAGGATATCTATGGGTCGAGTCGAGAAGGACGCCTCGTTCAAAATATGTAATTACTAATATTGTGCTAAAAATATTTAAAAAAAACTATAAGTTCAGGTATCGAGTATCTCAGCAGAAATATAATTTATATGAAAACGTCGTCATCCTTCCTTTGTGAACTCTCAGGAACAGAAAAATCTTTGCATCGTCATGTTTCCTCACCGAAAAGCAACTGTCACATTCTAATATGCACATGACTTTGAAAAATTTTAAGTAGGTTCACAGAAACGAACACGGATCCATCGAAGCGGAAGACCGTTTTCAAACCACTACGCTATCACTGCTTTCAGATAGACAGAAAAAGGCAAATCTATAGTCGTGTAGGTGCACACTCGGACGAGCCCCGCGATTATCCGGATGATCCGGCGATCACCCTCGTGTCGCGAGCAGATAAACCCCGCTACCCTCCACTGCGACACCCCAGTACCACACACGTATGAATATTACACACACATATGAATTATTACTTTAAGTTCTCGTTGTTTAACTAAAAGTTTTTATTAAAATAAGTTGTTTGACGATACGATACCAGAATTGTAACGGCTATGTCCATAGGCTGAAGATATTTTTAAAAAACTAACTGATCCCAACTATTTAGTCATTTTTGAAATGTTATTTTTTTAACAAAAATCTGTCTTTCACGCAAAAGTACTGACTAGAAGTTTTTCATTCATGTGTGGCGACAACTTTGCAAACGGATGTCCGAAGAAAATAAAATCATCTTGGATTCCTTGTGACGTTGTAGCCATGGACATACACAAAAACAAGAACAAAAATACCCAGAAACCCCAAATTAAATTTGTCATACAGACTTCTGCCCCACTGGGAATCTAACCCAGGGCCCGCCAAAGGCAGTGCAGCATATCGACCAATGTGCCATGACAAAATACAACAGTAAATTTGTATGACCCACTGGCGAGCTTCAGCATACAATACGATAAATACGAGGGGAAGCTAGCTTTTCTATCCTAATGTCAATCGTGTTTAAGAGGATATCAAATAATATTGTCGGTACATCGCAACCTTACTGCCTAATACAAAGTCTAAAATATAATATTAAAAAAAACGATTTATTAAAAAAATTCCATTTTTAGCAAAAAAACATTTACGTAACGTGTACGTGTACGTACGATTTAAGAAACAAAATAATGCGACACTATAAAATAAATAAATCGGCTTATCTGTATAAAACCGGCTTAATCATAGCGCGTAGCGTTAGCATAAACAACCTCATTTAACATTGATATTTTTAAATATTTTTGTGTTAGAAATACAATATTTTTTTTTAATAAGTCTCGTTTTTGTGTACATTTTTGTTTTCAAACAATGAAATGAGTAAATGATTAAAACAATGAAAGTGCATTTTTTAATTTTTTTTCCCCGATTAAAAAAAAAATGCAAATTAAAAAGAAAAAAATCTGCATTTGTTTGTTATTTTATTGTTAGATTGTTTTCTTGTTAGATATATTTTATTCATTATAAATTAAAAATGATAACAAATAACACATTTATAGAAAATTATATTAAAAAAAAAATTAAATTATGACTAATTAATACAAAAAGCTAGAGTGGAATACAGTAAAAAATAATGAATCCCTAGAATGCTGGCAACATTGTCTCATACAATAGACAAACTGGCTGAACAGTCAGTCGTAACTTAGATCAACCGCTTGGACAGTTGCTTGAAAAATATCCTAGCATCTGAACCCCATGGCCCCATAGTTTTTGTTAGAGTAAGTTTATACCGAGAGCTAAAAGTCTAAATTACAATTTAGGTAACTTAAGGTTTAAAATTAGTTATTTGAAAAAAACATTTCAAACGGATGATATACAAACCTTTACGGTCCTATTCTTTAAAAGTATAACACAAATAATAATCTTTACAAAACTAAGTATGTTTTCGCTTTAATTTAGCTTTTGAATGCAAGACAAAATATGCTTCATTTATAAAAGGTTAATTAAATTTTTAATTTGTTTTATTAATAAAGTATTTTTATGTTACACTGTACCTTAAGACAGTTAATATCAGTGTTAGCTGACATGAAGAACTACCGCATTTATTTCATCATATTTTAAATATATATATAAATATAGGTTATTTTATATATATATATATATATATATATATAACCTTTAATCTTAGTATTGTACACTTAGTAAGCAATTATATCTCTTCATTTAAATATCTTACACTTTAATTTTATATTTTTTAATTATTCTGACGGTACCCAGGTAATCGCTGACAAAAAGAGCGGGGCGCATTGTGCAATCGCTGATCGCCGCGGATCGACGCGCTCTTGGTAATAATGATTTATACCGCGCGATTAGACGCGTAGGAATTAGCCGGCTTCTAAGTCTTTGGCGGCTCGAATATTTTGTAAAGAAAGTTTATAACAAGTAACTGTAAAGTCTTCTGCAATTTTTATGATAATAAATAATTTATTTATCTGTACAATGAGGAATACAATGGAAGATCGGCTTCGTAACATACTAAATGTGTGATCATTGAGACTTATTAAATCCTACAATAATGTTATTAAGATTTTTTTAATAATTTGTAATGCTTATATTTAGTTATTTACCTTTCTCGCAATAATAAAATTACACGTCATTGCACATTGCGAGCGTGACCCCAACAGAGCGTAGTTTAGTAAAATTGACGGAATTGTACAAAAACCTTTGTGGACATTGTGTGTACATTAAATAAATTTGACGATTTGATGATTACACAATGTAAATAAAATTTTAAGAAAAATCATCGCGTTTTATTTTCAAAAGATACTTACGTATATTCCTAAAAACTTTTATCTTTTTTTTATACCGTACATTTTCATAGATAAACCGGATACTTGTCATTGATTAACTATCCCATTAACATAAATTTGTTTATTTAGTCGGTCCGCGATTAAAGAATTTTAGCTTTTAGACTACGGAAAAAATCATTTTTTACTTTTACACATACGTATTTAAAAAAAACGAATCCATTTGTATCTATCGACTTAGGTGTTAACTGTTAATAAAAGTATGTTTTGGTTGTTATCTTGGCTTAGGTACACGTTATCACTCAACTTTTTGACGCTATCGAACTGTTTAATATACTTGGAATAAAACTTTGCAATTGTACAATTTCCATTGTTATACCCATAAGCGGTTAATGTGACCTTGTATCAATGTGTGCGTTGCGTGTGTACGCCGGCTTACGCTTTGAGCGCGACTTACGGGCAGACGACGGGATGTCCCGGATTAGATTTAAGGGGTAAAAGAACTAGACAAGGACGGAAATAAAGATTTGCACTGCGCTAAACAAGGACAAAAAACGTACAGAGATTTAGAGATTATGATTCATAAGAGAGGAGAATGAATGGAAAATTATTACGGAGGGAATAAACGGTAGGGAATTAGAGGCCTGCTCTATGGGAGCTGATAGATTCATGTCGTTTTGGATTTCACGGGCAATGCGACGGCAAACTGGTCGTGAAATTAGGTGCTCGGATTATAGGTAGACCCCAGACAGACATTCATTAGACTCGTAAAACTATTGCAGCGGTGTTTATTCTTCCTGTTGGTTTATTTACTGGTCGACGTAGTAATGTTATGTTTTAAAGTGTACTAGTAACGTCATGGGCCGAAATTAGATCAAATAAATATTTAATCAATCAAAATAAATATTACAATGAGAGTATGTAAAATATCGTGTGTACTTCACTTTACTGTACCAGCATTAACTAATATACAATAAAAAAAAGACGGACAATTTCTATGATACGTGAACTAAGATAAACAAATTTATGTATTTACTTGTAATATATGTAATCACTCGTAAATTTTAAGACCATCACAGTGCTTGTTATAAATAGATTAGGAGAGGTTTCAGTGTCCGGTCTTTCCATTTCCCATTCAGAGTTTGGGAAAGCGTAGGACCGGAATCTGAGTCTCACTCCGTTTACAAGATGGAGGAGGGTAGGCCCAGGTTCTGAATCACACTTCTACCTTGCGCCGATCTATGAATTCTGGCTGAATCCCTTTGGTTCTCCACAAAAACCCAGTGTAATTGTAAAGGAATCTGTTCACTAAATACGAAACATATTTATTCTACATGAAACACAACGTACAAATCTATTACCTTAGATAGATCTTCTGTGCTATAAAGCTTACGTCAACGAACAATACATCAAGGCAACTTCTTAACACGAGGTAGTTCAAAAACGGCGTTGAAAAATTCCTTCAAAGCCGGCAAAGCATAAGCGATACTACTGTGGTTGCAACTGTTAATTTATCACCAGGTGGTCTGTATGCCTGTTTGTTGATTTAATTTTAAAATATATCTGTAACTCGTTTACTACTCCATTAAAATAAAACTAAATCGTACAGTCGCGAACGCCGGCAGTGTGAACGATATCGTTGAATCAATTTTGGCGTCAGATTAACGTAGAGATGAGCTCGGCTCGGATCCTACAAAGGGGAGACACGCGTGACTCGGAATAAAGAGTCGTGATATGGACACTATTCAATTGATAAACACTTTGATGACTCAAGCGAGCATTAAATGTATTCGATGTGGGTAGGATGATTATAATTCGTTTTGTAGAAAGAAGTTTAAGAACCTACGTGCATGAGTTTTGTTTTGTCTTATACTTTGATTGGTGCTATCCCGTGGTTTATTTCGTACTGTGGTAAGTGCCTAGGTGATTACTTTTATAAAACTTAGACGTGGTCGGTGTTCTGTGTGATCGTGGATTAGTTCCTGTTCTAAAATCCAAAGGTTCATTTTTTTAATCTTCGTTAATCTCGTGAACTTATGCGTTTACTTACTCACTAACAGCAAAAACTTAGATCTATAATTTGAAATCGTCTTAATTCCCCTTTAATTAGCCCTGTTGCAAAATCCATTCTTGGCTTACATCTATTGCTCATAAACTATCTACTTGCCAATGTTCAGATCAAGTGATTTTTGTGATTAGAGGGTATACGCATATTATTTTTTATTATCCATTATTTACATAAATTTAATTACCTACATACACTTGACGAACATCATTCAATAAAAATCCGTTTATCCGCTTGAAACCCCGACTCAGGTCTTGATATGGTTGACCAAGAGAAAAACCGGCGAAAAAAAATCACTTGGCACTCTCTTGAAATTAGATTATTCAATTATTCAAATTTATTACTGTATGGCTTTGGTAGAATAATGAGCACACGTGACAGCCGATCGCGTGCGTCAATATCCACCCCGCTGCCATCTGTTCACAGGTTTAAAGTATAACTTATAAACTATTACAGGACTTAAAGAAAAAGCCTGGCAAAATTTAAAGTTCAATCTCAGGACTTTTTATTGTTTACGTAGGCCTTAATATCACAATTCAATTCAATTTCGCTTTTTTGACAGTTTCATTTAAATTTCATAAGGTAAAGGTGGAGATTGAAGCTTTTCCCTAATTTTAGCGTATATTCTGACAGATATTCCAACAAATGAATGACTTATCTTATAAAATCGACATATATAGTGTGAGTTTTGGGCTGTTCCTAGTGGTTACATAATCTGAACTATGTAAATCCTTAAGATAAATAAAACTGTCGATGTTATTGTGAATATACATTTTATTTTCATAGATACATTTCGATGCATAGGTATTTATCTCTTTAAAGTTTACTTAAAGTAAACTGGGCGAAAAGGCCTCTTCTATACAATGAAGATCATATAGACATCAGCTTCATTCCCCCACAATAAAATTACATCAGAAAATAACTGAAACTAATCCACATTAACGATATTATTAAGAGAGCGTATTTTCTTAACTTCCAAAAATGGCAGAACTAAGCCTCTATTTGAGAGATGCGGGGTCTCCATTATAGTTTGGAATAGACGGCGATACCAAGAAAAATCGCTGTGTCTACTAGATTATTTCTTCCCCGTACATTTGTGATTTGAAAATTGACTTGTTTAAAATTGACATTTATTTTCTTCTGATGTCACATGCTGTGGGCTCTATCAGCCTTTACAGATTCACCGAGTTTTTTTTGGGGAACCTGAAGAGCTCGCCCAGACTTAAAGTAAGTGGGGGAGGAGTAGGAGTGAGAGACAGAGTCGACCTGAATACGAAACTCCGCTCCAAGAAGAAGAGGGCGAAGGTGGGATGGTTGTTAAACATTGGGCGGTGAAAACTTAATACAGTTTTTATTTTAGTTATTAAGCAATACATTTCTTACATTGAACCACTGAACCACTTAAGAGTGATCATTGTTTGTATACACAAGTTTAATACACTAATGGCCAGCGTGTTATGGACTATGGACTTAACCCTTCCCATCTCTGTGATACGTATCAATGGAACAATGAGTTATGATGATGACGATGATGGTATACGACGTGAGATAAATTCAGTTAGAATGCTTACCCGAAATCCCTTTATTCAGCAGATTGTTGAACGCCTCCTTCTTAGGTGACAGATGCGGCGTGTGGGGTGTATGAGGCGTGTGGGGCGTGTGGGGCGTTTGCGGTGCACGGTCGTGGTGCACTGGCGCGGATGGTGGTCGCGGCACTGCGCGGTCTTCCGGTGACCGGCGTGGCGGGGTCTTGCTACGACGGAGCTCTGATGACAGGTTCTGTAAAAAAAAATATATATATATAACACGGAACATTCAACTGAGCCTTGTCTCATAGTGTATAGCACTATATACAATATTCGGGGCCATTTATGCGTAGAAGGTATTTTTGAAACATTCGCTGATATTTGCTATTCACATGTTGCTAAAAACAAGATTTTTTCAGTCAAATAGTTTCAATGTGTGAAAAATTCTTTCTTCGTCGCGTTTTTAAACGACTATAAATAAAAACGTAATTTCAAAAATTGTCCTCGAAGTAACATATCATCCAAATATCTTATTAATTCTAATCTAAGAAAAGTCGAACCACTTAAGGAGATCGCGTTTCAAATTGGATAGTTGCTGCTTGCGTCAGTTGCTGAACGTTCACGACCGCACTGATTGTATTCATTGAGCGGTGGACGGTGAAACGATACTTGACCATCGTGGCGAATCTGTCGAGCTTTTAATAAGACTGTAGACAAACATGATGTACGCGCTGTGTATAGAAGGTCACATGGAAATGTTTTAAAATTTGAGACAATCATTGCAATGGAAAAACATCGCGAAACATACAGTGTTAGACGGTTAAGTTGAACTATGTTACTCCCTAAAAATTTTGAATTCGCTTAAGTTCAAACTATTTTCTATTGTTTACACATTTATTTATGTTGTAAAAATTTAATACAGTGGTAATAATACTTTTTTCCTAATACCTTTTCAATCTGTTTGTATAGTGTTTTAATTTAGATGAAAATTATCCTTATCGATATTTCAGTTCTTCCACTAAGCTAGTTTCTTTCACCCACACTTTTCTTTCTTTCTTTAATCTACTTATTCTTATTTATTTAACTTTTAATCTCTTTATAATTATTTAATTACAAGAAAGATTACAGTACAGAAATCAGTTTAATAAATAAAACTCTATAATTTTGAAAAAAATCGGCATGTGATTTCGCCAGACTTGATTTGTTCTGATTTTGTCCGCCAATCCGTACTTTACCAGCGTGATGGGTTACGGCATGATCATGACGTCATTAACCCAGAGTAGACTTTTGGGAAGAATGACGTCACTATACAGAACACACCCTCGCCTAGTGTCAACAAGGAAGCTCAACTGCGCACAGAACCGTTGATTCGCGCCACAGATATGTCTAATATCGTATTGGAATTTGTGATGTCGTTTGACCCCTGTTAACCCAGATTACGCTTCTCGGCGCCTGATTCGTCCTCGCCGTAGCCTGATTGTGTTGTGACACAAACTGTAATGTATTATGTGTTAACTCTTGCTGCAATCACGGCTAGTACCACAATTACAATGGATATGTTCGCCGAACTTACAATTTATTCGGAACGATTTGTGTTCCGTTCGTTAGTTCGCAGTTGACGTGGTTTATTGGTGGTGTTTTAGGCATGTTAACACGTGTATAAAGATCAATTGTTTTAAGAGGCGAGTGGTGGTTATTTATTAGTGCTCGGTGGACGACGACCGGTCAAACATGTTACGCTCAATTGTGCCCTCTCTATTCTTTCTCTCTTCATATTTTACCAGGTCTTAAGGCTGGTTTCAAATGTGCAACATGCATGTAAACTCCCGTACATGTTAGTTGTAAATTGTGTCGGAAATGTGGATACTATCCAATATTGTTGACCTTGTGTACTGGACATAGATCATAACATACTGGGCAAGTAGCGTGTAGAAGTCTTCACGAACCTTTAAGAACATTAAATAGAGCTCTCAAGTATTGTCTTGTTTGAACTAATCGCAATAATTTAAGTGTTATCATATGCATTTAAACTGTGTGCATTTATATTGGCACCATTCATAATCATTCAGCACTTTTTAGGTGATAAGCGAAAAAATAACAGTCAAAACCTAAAAAAATCCTGTCTCCAGTAATCTATGTAGTCGATGTCAATTCGATTTTCAAAAATCTTTGATTTACAGAATTGCCCCGTTGCAATTTTATATACATACATTAGTATGCACTTCTTTTGGAAGCAAAAGCTCTATAGTTAGTATATCTCCCTTACAAAGTCAGAAGATTGTGGATGTTCCATAATTGCACCTCTACCGCCCACTGATTCGTACGAACGAGGATACCGAAATGACCTTTACGGAGCAAGGAAATCAACGCACGTGGCATGTGTTGACAATTGATACTCTGCATATAAACTGAGATTGACAGATTAATGAGAGCTGTCGGGATTCAAGAACTCTTAGTAACACATGAAGACGTGCGTATGAAATCAAAAATAAAGGTTTCTTTTCTTTATTTACTATATTATTTCTTACTTACTAAAAATATCATCATTAACGTTTTCTGCTCATTTTTATCCCACTGCTGGGCACTAGTCTACTTTCACAGATGAGAGGCGTTAGGCCATAGTCCACCCCACGCGATTTAAACCCCGAACCACCGGAACGGTATATCGAGATTCTCAACAACTGGTATATCTGGCTCCCTATCTCACTCACCTTATAACACATATCTAGCGGTTTTGGAAAAATAGACAAAAGTAAAGTAAGGTTTAAAATATTATTAAGTTAAAGTAAAGTTAAGATAAAAAAATTGATGTGTGTTTTTTAACAAAAATATTATTCTTCCGCTTATGAAAAAACAACTGAACCATTTTGATTCACCAGTATTTAATAATATTAAACAGTATTTAATTTTAACTATATCATTTTTTAATATGAAAGTTACAATAATATTCATTTAGATTTTTTTAGTATAGCCCCCATAAACGCAAGAATATCATATTCTACCATTATAAGGAACGCATTATCGCCCTAGCTTCTCACCAGTTAAGTGGTCACTGCAGTCCATGAAGATCTGCATCAAACCTCAATTAGGGTGGAAGTCCTATCTGATGTACGTAGATAACACATCTAGATAGCTACACGTAGATAGCTACTCCTAAAGACTAAATTGAAATGCATCCTGTCTAGTGTTTTCTGCGGAACCAAATCCTTCAAACCG
>DWKW01001865.1:0-11842 GCA_018250115.1 Doberes anticus | reverse complement strand
TACAATAATTAAATTATAACATTTTAAAAACTAATTTGACTATTTATTTATCACCTTAAATAATTATTTAACCCTTTCTGTAATGAACTTATACACAATACAATACAATATAAATTTAACAAGATCCTGATAACGTGGTAGTTTTTCAGTAAATTATGTACTGATTTCAGTCATAAATATTAGTTCAGAATAAGAATATGATACTTTACAATTCTATAGGATAATTGTGTGCTAGTTTCACGTAAATTTTTCACAATGAAAGGATTACTCTAACCTATTATTTAATTACTACTTCATACTTCTGATCTTTTTCTTCTCCTTGTACAAGCTATCTTGTTGAACTGAAACAATAAATTGCTATGTTTCAATGACTTGTATGAAGCAATCTATACTTTATATATGTCATCAAATCAAAGAATTATGACAGAATTCCTACAGAAAAAGCTACTTATTTAGGGAAGATTAAATAGCATATAAAAAAGATAGCATTTAAAACATTCTAAAAACCCTATTTAGTAAATAGTGATCTTATTTCTGTAGATATTGTAAGCCAAGCTATCCTGTTAATTATTTTGCTATCAGGGATTTAATACATATTTTACATTATATGGTAGAAGAGCCTTATGTATCTAGCTCGCCTGCGGTGGAGCCACCGCAGCACCTACATCTGCCATAAAAGCAGCTGACTAAGAACTGCTGTGTTTCAGTTTCAAGGGTATAATTAGGTAAAAGACACTAGACTGGGAGGCATTCCAACTTAGTCCTCAGGAATATCAACACATCCACATACAACCTCAGATGGGACTTTTGTCCTAGTTGAGGTTTGATGTGGATGTCCATGGGCAGGGACATAACATCAGCCTGCATGCCTGTTTGCTATTCTATTTAAAAAATATATGTTTACAAGTAACACCATCCACTCTATAGTGGATCAGTAAATACTGCAATGCATTGTCACAGTCAGGTGGCCTGCATGCTGTTATTTTATTGTTGAACACATTTAATAAAATATTTGGTGAGAGGATCACTTAGGGAGCGTGTGGTCATCCATATCCAAATTAAAATATGTAAATTGCCAATATGTCAATGCAGCACTGCTATGCAGTCAAACCATTTTAAATGCAAAGACAATACAAAAACGTAATATAAAATTCTGTCCAAGATATAGGATGTTATGTCAAATATTTCCAAACAGATGAACCAATTTTATTTAAGGTTTTATTAATTTAATTTAGTGGTTAAGAATCTGCACCTCTAGCTTGAGTGGGTCCGGGTTCAATCCTGGCATGTACCTCTAAATTTCGAAATTGTTATTTACAATGGTTTCCAAATTATGTGCATACCTACTAGAAATAATTATCAGTTGCTTCAAGGGTAAAGGAAAACGTTGTGCGGCAACCTGCATGATTAAGAGTTGTCCAAGAAAAACAAACGTTCTCAAAGGCAAGTGAAGTCCACCAATCCACACTTATCTAGTATGGTGGACTATGGCCTAAACACTAACATTTCGAAGAGGAGACCAGTGTCCAGCAGTGGGACAATAACAGATTGACCATGAAGTGCTCAAGTACACAACACAAGGAACTTTAGTTTATAGGGCTTTAAGCATCAAGAGATTAAGCAAGCATCAGCATTAAGCAAGAGGAACGTCATAATACGTAAATCTTCTTTGCTCACTGTATGGATCAAAGCGGATGATCTCCAGCTTGTCTGCTAACCTCTCGCGGACTACATTGAACGTGTGTCCAGACACAGCACTTTCCATCATCACCATTATCTTTCTGTAAGACAAAAATATCACAGTAATTGCAGCTTTAGTGTTATACATCTTGTGATTAGTTGAAAATTTGCCTTATTTAAATAAATAATGTTTCACACTCATAGCCCCACAGTACGATTTTACCAGCACACAAATACCTGGTACAGAAATCTAAGTTCATTCAAATTTCTGCCCTGCTGGGAATCTAATTATTTATTATTACACCTATTTCTGCAATAAAGCAGCAGTGTGGCCACTGCTGTGTTCGGGAATGGTTGGGCAGAAAATAATGGACAGAAGGCATTCCAACTTAGTCCTCAGGAGTAGCAATGCATTCACATACTATCTCAGATAGGATTTTTGATCGAGTTGAGGTTTGATGTGGATGTGCATGACTGCAATGACTATTTAACATCAAGTAGCCCTAAAAAAATGACGGATGCCGTTAAGTTGTACATGCACATATAATATTCTAGGACTTGTGTTGAGAGAGTAATGTTACGTCTGCACGTAGAACAAATCTACATAGAATCACATACACGAAAATTAAAGGGTTATCACTTACTTGCTTTTTACTTTTTTTAATAACACGTTCGTTATAAACATTTCTGTAGATAAGTTTTTGTATACCGGACTAAAAATAATCTTATTATAACTGTAACCTCAAAACATCGCCCAATCCAAACGCAAAAATGACATTACTTGACTTAACACGACAGTAGCTTCGCTGTGTATTGACATAACAGCTGACATTGTTATTTTTCAGAAAGTCGTTCAAGTTTAAATGTTTTAATTATTTATACTCGAAAAAACATTAACAATCCTGAACATCACTTTACCAAGTAAAATTTTGGTCATTTCTTATAATTTATTTTCGGAAAGTAGATTGCAGAATATGAACGCATTGACATTTGGGAGCCCTAACCAAAATAGATATTTCTCACAGGGATCAAGCTATAATTTCTGCTTAATATAATTATAAATACATTATTTTTATTTAACCATTTCGGAAATGCAATTACCATAGTACATTAATTTAATAGTTCTGAATAGTGTATTAACATATACCATAAACAATAAAGTGGTAAAATTATATTGATTGAAGTGCCACGTACGTACTGATATAAAAATTTATCTTGACAAACATTAACCGTAAAATTAAAACATGTGCAACTTTTAAAAATATATGCTTGTAATTATAATATTCCGCTATAATAAATAATCACGACAGTGTATTATATTTACTAAACTGTACACAATATTCGCGCGTGTGCTACCCTGGTAACATTCCAATAACAAACTCGTTCGTGTACGGTGTCGTGTGAGACTGAGTGATGATGAACTTGTGAACCGGCATTGCTGTTAGCGTTTTCGTGCGTTTAGATTTTTTTTTGTGTTAGTTCTTTGTTCGTTTTCCACGTCCCAAATGAAATAAACGAGCCCGACCAGTGTTAGTTTCGTTAGTATTTTGTTTTTCGTAGTGTAGTTTGTTTAATAAAAGAACAATGATAAAAAACGAAATGAGCGTAGAGAATGGCGGCGGCGACGCTAATTCCAATGTGTCACCGACCAAACTCATGGTCAACTATATCCCCGAGCTGATGACGCGGGACATGATGTACGCGTTGTTCTCCGCGATGGGTAAGATCGAGAGCTGCAAGCTCATCGCCAACCGCGGCTACGGCTTCGTCGAGTACGAGAAACACGAGGACGCCGAGAAGGCGCGAGTTGCTTTTAACGGCCTGCTCATGCGGGGTAAAACCCTCAAGGTGTCGTTCGCGCTGCTCACTCCGGAGAACAAAGCGAGCCACAAGCCGGATATCGAGTCGAATCTCTACATAAGCAACTTACCTCCAGACATGACTTTTGAGCGGCTGAATAGTGTATTCGGTCAGTTCGGGCACATAACCAACAGCCGAGTGTCCCAAGGTATCGGCTTCGTATGTTACGAGACGAGGCAGCAAGCCGAGGACGCTATCGCTCACATGAACGGCCAGACGCCGATCCCAGGCTCGGGGGCTATCATGGTAAAGTTCGCGAACAAACCCAATTTAAACAAGATTCCACCGCGGCCATTGCAGAGGAACAACGTGGCGCCTGCTTCGATGGCGTACAACGGCGCTTCGGCCATGTTTAACGGCACGACTCCTGCTTTCAACGGGACCAACTTTAGCGCTGCGTTTGGTGGGCGCCCCGCAGCTTTCGCGCCCGGCTTCCCACAGGCCTCGCCGCCCCCGCTGCTGCCATCTCCTGGTAAAGCTCTACCATTTATCAACAAGGGTCAGCAACGTTTTAACCCCATGGCTGCTACCAATCACTCGCCCCTGCCCTTGATAGGTGCACCCGCGAGCCCCGTACCGCTTTTGGGTGCGCCTGCTGCACCTCACCAGACCACAGTGTATGTATACAACATTGGTGAGGATACAGAGGAGTTGGCCCTCTGGCAGATATTCGGGCCCTACGGTGCCATCGACTCTATCAAGGTGATCAAGGATCCAGAGACAAAGAAAAATAAAGGGTTTGCATTTGTTAACATGAGAGAGTACGATGAGGCTGCGATGGCCATTCAGGCCCTGAATGGCTATACGCTCAACGGTCAGGTTCTATCTGTTAGTTTTAAGACTCAGAAGAGAAGTAATTAGGAGTTAACGGACGTTACAAACGCCGTCTCGTTGTGATGGTTCCGAGGCCGAAAGCTTAAAAAGATTTCATTCCAATCTCAGAATATTTTTGTAGTCGAGACGCAAGATCCTCTATGTGCATTTCAGATTAGTCTCTTAAGTATTTTTGTAAGATTTGAATAGTTTTGTACTGGTGAGAGCGCCACATGACTACCTGCGAGTTTGTTGGCTTGACAGTATCCTATATGTGTAGTTTTTTTATCATATGATATGGTATTATATTATGTGACTATGTATGGACCTGTCACATTATGTATCTGCCCGGGCGTGCAGGGCCCGCCTGCCTGTCCCCCTGCGCTGCCCATACCCTCCAGGTATTTTTATTTTGTGTAAAGCAACCATTGTATGTTTTTTTTTTATCTTTAATAAATTTCATGTTTAAATAGAGTGTATTGTATATTCTCTTTATTTTTTTCTATATACATTCCCCTCCTCTCCTTATTTTTCTTAAATAGTATACGTAATCCATAATAAGTATCGTTTATCTGTGGCAGTAGTATTAACATGTAAATAGTATTTTATAGTGTATTGTCGTCAGCAGGTCGGCTGTGTAAAATGCTTGTATTGCATGTTGTGTGGTAGAAAGCAGGAATGTTTTTTTTTTAATTTTTTTTTTTATTTATGTTACATTCGGTTCTATGGTCCCCGTTATTGTATATTTTTCGTTTTTTTAGTATGTTAGATGTTTGCGCGATACAAAGTCATGCCTTCAAGTTTCGGTACACTCATGTTTCAAGTTGTAAAATTTATATTGTCGCCTCGAGGCCGTCGCGACGTTTCGTTTTAAGCATTAATTATTCGTAAATTGTAAGGCTTCCAATTTTTATATTCGTTGTACTAGTAGCATATTTAAAAAGAAAAACCACGACATGTACTTTGTTAATGTTTATTAGGAGAGCACTGTTATCTCCGCGTCCGTGTAACGTAGGCAGCTGATAAGATAATGTTATACCTAAAATGCAGTGGTCCAAGCTGACGTAACACCCGGTACGGATAAAAAGTGTACGACTGCCACAAGTTAGTTCTATGTGCCTGCCTCGTCGTGCCTGAAATTGAACTAAGTAAGAGACTACTTAGTGCGTATGTGACTCGTCTGATTGGTGAGTAGTGTGATTTTTAAGCTGTTTTATCTGATGTGATCATGATATGAAGTGTTTCTATGTAATTTTTGTGAGGTATTGTCGGTACGAGTAATCGTTCGATTGCGATAGATGCGCGAACGCCTTAGCTGCGTTGTTTTCGCTGTTGACTACGCTGTTGTATGAGGTTAATATGTGCGCGTAGAACGCGTGGACGGTTATTTCGCGGTGGTAGGCGGTGAGCGGCAATCCGAAACGGTATTATCCATCGACCGGCTGCTATCGATTTTCGAGTCCCTAACAATGAACGCGTGCGGTTCGCAGACGGCCAGTTCACGGCTCGGTATTCACTGTCCTTCTCAAGGGCGCCGTCTATAAATATTTTCGTGTGTAGGTACACGAGCTCCGTCGACCCTAGCGTCCTTTTGCGTAGATGGCGCGGCAGACTCAAGTGATCGAATAGGTTCAACATTCTCGTAATAAGAGTAATAAATTGCATTAGGTTCGCTGGGATTGAAAATGTTTTTACCGAGTTGGTTCTGAATTATTTTTATCGTATTGAATCTACGGGATATTTTTATAAATAGTTTCTTGTAAGGATATTTGGACTTTAAAAAAAAAATAGAAAAGTTTTTTTTTTTCAAATAAAATAGTAACTTCGAAAGTTAAAATGCTTATCATAATAGCCCTAGAACTCAACTGTCGTGCCTAGCAGACATTGATGATTGATATTTGCTCACAGTATGTACCTATTTGAAAGGTATCATTGTTTTTGTAAATCTCAAAAATAAGGATAAAACTATCATATGTGTATAAATGATAAGAAACGGAAAATTTAAGGAAAGACGTAGTTCGAGTCATAAAACAATACCAACTTTAAAATTTATAACAATAATCCGACATATATACTATACTCATACTTAATAGGTATATGAAGTGTTGATACGCCTATGTGAAGTGTATTTTTAAACGATTTTATCTTCTACGAAATGACGTTTACTATATGAATTTTTAAGACACGATTACTTTGAGCGATGTTCGTTTTTAATGTACAAATTTGGGACGTATGCAACGTAATTTCTGTGTACTAAGTGACCACTACAAAACACTGACCATGTTTGAGAACCGCAAGATTTAGGTATCAATGTTACAATTTCAATTTGCATGTCTTTATGACGTATATCGAGCAAGACTGTTTCCCAGAAACGTATTGTAAGTCTCTGAAAGCCGAAACGTATATTTAACATCCTCTTATAAATAACAAGGAGGCACTAACTGGCGACAATGAATCGTAAAAGTTTATTTCGATCCCAATAGTTTACAGACCGATACCGGGGAGCCGAACAAGCTGTTAATTCCAATGACACTACCGCTCGTGTCATGTTTTCTTTCCACAATAATATCATTATTGTTAAGTAAAGAACAGCGATCCTCCTGAGGCATTTCCGGAGCGTTATGACATGGGGTTCTTCAAAAAAGGCGCTAAAAGAGCTCACCTTAAAAACCAGCAACGCATTGGCGACTCTTCTGATGTTGCTCGTGTCTATAGGCGACGGTGATCACTTACCATCAGGTGGCCCGTCTTGTTGCTTAGGTTTAGTAAATAAATAAAAAAAAAAACAGCGTAAATGTAGACACTAAGAAAAAGTATGGATTCCTGTCAAAGACAAAACGTCAGTCTCAAATGCAGCAAGCAATCCTAAAGATCAGCTGTCATACTTCACAATACGCTCTGTATATTTAAAAGTTAATATTTGTATTTTTGTCATTCATGACTTTCTAAACCATTGATAACATTACGATGCAACTTTGTCAAGTTATTGTCTGCACGCTCGAAGGTGTGAGGCATAGTACGGTAGTATGTTTTGTGTTTGATGTGTATGAGTGACGGATTTGGTGACCACGCGGACGAGGTCACGGGCAACAGCTTGTTCATAATACGGGTCACGTGTAACGCCTAACGACACAAGGTCGGTCAGAAACGCAAGTCGACGTTTAGGCGAATCGGTTTCGGTTTGAAGGGTGTGGTTAGGCAGAAGACACCGGACTAGAGGCATTCCAACTTAGTCCTCATGAGTAGCAACGCATCCACATACGACCTCAGATAGAACTTTGGTCCTATTTGAGGTTTGATGTGGTTGTCCATGAGCTGCAGTGAACACTTAACATCAGGTGGCCTGCATGCTCGTTTGCAAAAACATTGTTATTGTTAAAAAAAACATTCTTTAAACGAAAAACTTGTGATAACAATCTATACTTACCCTCTTTTATGATAATTACTTAATGTGGAATATTGCTAAAAATTTCTTTGTATCATCTGTTAGGAATATCACGTTCTGGCTTAACTTGAACACAACTGAATTGTAGTCTTTATGGAACATAAATGTCTTAAACCTTAACTAACGACGTTAGATATATTTTATTTTATTATTAACGGAAAACTTACAGCTATAAACATACAATATATATTAAACAATGTTCAAAATGGCAAATGGCCAATTAAAAGTTTTCACTTATAGGAACTTGATACATTAACTTGCACATGACAATAAAATAACACGAAAATATTTCGTTTACTAAACATTGAAAAAGTTGTTAGCGAGTAGCTGTTTTAGGGTGATGTATGGAATAGGTATACCTACCTAAAATGCCTACATTGCCTACCTAGGTATGACATTAAAACACCTAATTAACATTAATTGTTTCTGTGGGTGCCATGGACACACACAGAAACAATAAATTCATAATTAAAATTTCTGTCCCGCTGGGAATCGAACCTAGGACCCTCCGAACGGCAGTCCGCACGTTGACCACGGCGCCATACGGGTCGTCAGGGATATATAAAGAGAAGAATATTGGTCGTCTGTAAGATTTGCGTGAAACACTAAGGAGCGTAGTAGCTCAGAACTTAATTTTACGTCTTCGTGAACTAATCTACTTCGACTAACCTATGGGGTCAATCATTTTCCCCTTCCCTTGCCCTTCTTTGGCGCAGATGGCTCTGTGCGTTGCGTTGAAGAGTCGTCTAGAATTTGACCTCGTCGCGCAAATTCGTGCTATATATGGAAAAGTACAGGATAAATGTTGAGCTGTTTCTAATGTCAGATGCTGTTGGCCGTATTGGTCTTTACAGCTTCACCGAGCTTTGAGCTCACCGGAAGGGCTCACGTGACTGGGGGAGGGGTAGGAGTGAGAGACAGCGTCAGGCGTGAAGGCCGCGACCTGAATACGCAACTCCGCCCCGAGAAGAAGGCGACGATGGGATGTGCGACCGACCTGAAGGCGTCTGTTGCGAGACTCATCCTAGCTTATGTCAACAGCTGTTGAACGTACGACATCATGTATATAGGGAGCTCGGTTTCACCGACAGTCAGACTTTGGGACTGGAAATTACGATGATGTGTTGTGTGGCATCTGTGGCCTAAGAAGAGGGCGACGATGGGATGTGCGAGCGATGGGATGTGAGGGCGTCTCCTGCGAGAGTCCTCGGCTCAGGTCGACAGCAGATAATCGTACGACATCCTGTATATAGGGAGCTCGGTTTCATAGATGGGCAGATTTTGGGACTGGAAATTACGATGACGTGTTGTGTGGCATCTGTGGCCAGAAGGTATCGCGCTTAAGCTCCGGATCCAGGTGGTAAACCAGGGTATATGTCGAGGTGGTAATTTTAGAGGACGCCAAGATGACCTCGGTTTAGATATAACGTGGATCCGGAACCAGCGAGGGCTACTCACTCTATGGGCACAGCCGGACAGCGTTTTTTTGGCAGATCTCTGTATTATAACATATAACGTACTGTTCTTCTCTGGTGTAGTTTATGTCTTAGGCGACGGTGACCACATACATACAGATATCTACCAAGTTTCAGGGGCATATAATGCAATGGTTACTGTAACTTACGGACATCACAATCCAAACGTGGATTGCTGCGTAGTGGACTGCGTAGGAGCGCCTCGTGCCTCAGTGTAGTTTACCTGATGTTAAGTGGTCTCTGCAGCCCATGGACATCCACACCTGAGGTTGTGTGTGGATACGATGCTACTCCTGAGAACTACGTTGGAATGCCTCCCGTCCAGTGTCGTCTGCCTCACTACACCCTTCAAACCGAAACACAGCAGTTCTCACACTGCTGCTTTAGGTCAGAAAGACATAAGACTCTGCCACAATATGACCACTGAGAGAAACAGGTACGGGTGCAGATGCAAAACGCTCCACCTCCAGCACTTCTGAAGTACCCACCTGAGCTCGCCGAGCCTTCTCGTACTCCTCGTGATCGGAGTGTGGAACGGTAAACAGGAAATTCTCGAAAATTGGATGTCGCAGCAGTTGCTCGCAGGTCCACCTCATCATAGGGTCTTTGTCTAGGCATTTCTGGAACAGAATAGTAGAAATCGGTCCGTAATAAAATTTATTTAAGCATTAAGAGACATTATCCATGAGAAAATAAAGATAGGTACAATTTCTTCAACCTTATCATGCTTTTTTATTGTATAGGAGCAGTAAACGAGCAAGCTGGCCACCAGGTGTTAAGTGGTCACTGCAGCCCATGGACATCAGCACCAACATCAAATCGGTCTGAATTCTTATTTGAGGTCGTACGTGGATGCGTGGATGGTTGTAGTCAGGCAGAAGGCATTCCAACTTAGACCTCAGGAGTTGGATGCATTCCAACAACAACTCAGTACAACAACAAGGACTTCAGTACAAGTTAAGGTTTGACGTGGATGTTGACGGGCTGCAGTGACCACTTAACACCAAGTGATCTGCAAGTGAGTGATAGCCTAGTGGTTAAGCATCTCGACTCCACTGTGGTGATTCGAGGTTCAAATCCCGGCACGCATCTCTATTTCTCGAGATATTATCTATTCGATATTTTCGAAATTATGTGTGTATTATTAATTAATTATCACTCGCTTTAACGGTGAAAGAGGACGTGAGGAAACCTATACGCCTGAGAGTTCGTTCTCAAAGGCATGTGAAGTCCGCCAATCCGCACTTGGCCAGCGTGGTGGACTATGACCTAAACTCTCTCATCTGACAGAAGACCCGTGCCCAGTAGTGGGACAATAATAGGTTTATGATGACCTGCAAGCTCGTTTGCTATTCTGTAAATATAGAAAATTAAAATGAAAGTAAATTATTGACATATACCGCTAACATTCAACACTACTTTAAATCTTATTAAGGTCACCTGCAAGAAGTCTATTAAAAGCTCGTTATGTGCGTATCGTTGAGGAATCTTCTTCTCCAGTGCTTCTAGTGTAGTTGGTTCTGGTAATGCCATACCCTGGAAATGACAATAACTTAAATCGTATTATTCTACGTTTAATTTCTTCGCACAATTTCAAAATAAGTAAATAATAGTAATACATAACGTTCCACACTCATAGCGTAGGATTTAACCAGTGTCGTGGGTACCATGGACACACAGAAACAAGCACACACGCACCCAGACCAGTTACAGAAATCTAAATTCACCATTCAAATTTCTGCCCCGCTGGGAATCGAACCCAGGACCCTCCGAACGGCAGACTGCACGTTGACCACGGCGCCACACGGGTCGTCGCGTAATTAATGAACTGGTTGTGAGTGATAGCCGAGTGGTTAAGCATCTCGACCCCGCTACGTTGGGTCGAGGTTCAAATCCCAGGTACGCACTTCTATTTCTCAAAATACTGTCCAATCAAAATTTTCACAACTACATATTTGCGTATTATGAATTAATTATCACTCGCTTTAACGGTGATGGAAAACATCGTGAGGAAACCTGCATACCTGAGAACTTCATAACGTTCTCAAAGGCATGTGAAGTTTGCCAATCCGCACGTTGCCAGCGTGGTGGACTATGGCCTAAAGCCTCGCATCGCTCAGAGGAGCGAACCCCCCAGTAGCATTTAACCTGTGTGTGTGCCATAGACACACACATTTTTTTTTTTGTGTTAGCAAAATAGCAAACGAGCATGCAGGCCACCTGTTGTTAAGTGGTTTCTGCAGCCCATGGACATCCACACCTGAGGTTGTGTGTTGCGTTGCTACTTCTGAGGACTACGTTGGAATGTCTGCCGTCCAGTGTCGTCTGCCTAACTGTACCCTTCAAACCGAAACACAGCAGTTCTCACACTGCTGCTTTGAGGCAGAAAAAGGTGCAGGGATGGTGCCGCCGCAGGCGAGCCGCCGACATAAATAAATAAATAACGTTACACACTCATAGCCCCACAGTAGGATTTATCCTGTGTCGTGGGCGCCATGGACACACATAGAAACAAGCACACAAACACCCAGACCAAGTACAGAAATCTAAATTCATCATTTAAATTTCT
>DWKW01001864.1:0-11843 GCA_018250115.1 Doberes anticus | reverse complement strand
TTTCAATTCGAACCCGTAGTTCCTGAGATTAGCGCGTTCAAACAAACAAACAAACAAACTCTTCAGCTTTATATATTTATACTACATTTGTAATGATCCTAATTTATAGAGTCAGGAGTAATTCATATTATTTATACTTGATACTAAAACAATTCTAAATGAGCACCCCAATGGTCACCCACCTCTAACCACAAAAATAACTAAAGTCTTATGTATGTTACATGTAGGTGATGTTGATCATGTTAAGTTTGATCGCCAAGTTGAAATCCTTTAATTTATGTGCTCAGGTATGAAGTAGTCATATGTGTTATACACACTTCACTGATACATGAGGCATTCCAAAAAAGTAATTATTAGGGTTGGTTTAATCTATGGTTCATTGAAAGTATAACTCGTGCTCTATCTGAAGATCGCTATTGATATCTATAGGTTGCAAAAACCATTAAAAATGCAGTAAAACAGAAATAGCTTATAGTTTTGTTTTGAAAGCATAAAAAATTATTATAACTGTATGACTTTATGTCATTTTCAGGTTGACACACAGTAATACTATTGTTTACTTTTAGAATCTAATCATAATCATCATCAATTATTTGCCTGGACACGGATCTCCTCTCAGAAGTAAAAAGGTTTAAGCCATAGTCCAAAATGCTGTCCAAATGCGGATTGGTGGACAAGTAAATTGTATTAATCGACTCGAATCGATTATTAATCGATGGTTAGAATTGCGGCCTCCCGCGGTAAGTCGAGGTTCGAATAACAACGTACTCCTCAGATTTATCGATGTGAAGTGAATTTATAGATTCCTATGTTATGGGTTGCCTGTCGCGCCGCCACCGCTACACCCTTTCCTGTCACAAAACAGCAGTTGAACACAGCTGTGTTTCGGTTTAGGTCGACTTTACTGAATGTGGACGTTACAACTCGTCTGGATCTCTTTTTATATTCAATAATTTACCAAAGATATAGTCACAGACAATAACAATATCGTATAATATCAATAGTACAGATATCCCAAAGTTTTGCAGCAATAAATTAGTCCTAACTCTGTAAATTGTAATTGCTACACATGTAGAATATTATTGGCTATTACGCGTGTACTAATGAAGAGCGATATTATCTCGTGGCCATCTACAAAAGTCATATGGAAACAGCCCTAGCTGACCTGATTTCTGATTAATCAAGGCAACAGGAACCCGCTGTAGTGAATAATAAACGCTTACGTCATACATGTAATGTAAAGCAGATCCATTAATGTTATTAACGTTTCTTTCCAGAAAGAATAAAAAAAGTTTATTATTTATTTATAGCAAACGAGCATGCTGGCCACTTGATGTTATGTGTTCACTGCAGCCCATGAGCATCTACGTCAAACATCAACTAGGACGGAAGTCCTATCTGAGGTTGTATGTGAGGACTACATGAGTAAAAACGCATTGTTGTAATGCCTCCTGTACAATGTCTTCTGCCTGTTTTGCATAACTCTGCCTTTATTGCAGTAAATATAGATGTTTAGTGATAGATTGATCTCCCGCTCCGATGGGCGGCATCGGGATTATTTTGTATACACACCTGGTATGATGGCAGTAGAGTGTTATGTCTACGGCGGCATTACCGTTGCACATATTTTTGCCGTAAAGCAGCAGTGTGAGCAATACTGAATGTCGATTTTAAGGGTTTGGTTAGGCAGAATACACAGGGAAGAAGGTATTTCAACTTAGACCTCAGGATTAGTACGAACTCAGATAGGACTTCTTGAGGTTGGATGTGAATGTATTGACCACGCAAAATCAGATGGATGCATATTCAATTGATAATCCAGAAATATATTTGAAAAAAATGTAAACCTAAATCATTACTATTCCAACGATCAATCGTAGTTACATGCCTTGGAATAAGGCAAAAAAACCGCACTATTGGATTTTCCACTTTACTGATAATCAGAAGCTAAGATGAGAGGCTGTGAGGATATCGATCTGGATGAAAATATTTATGAAGGCGCTTTGCTACCTGAAAAAGGTTGTACGGCCAGTAAACAGCTGCTCACGTTTCTCGCGTAACAAATTGCCTCTTGTAAAACAATGAGATAACCCTCTCAGCAAAAGATATAATTTACTCCCGCCTTTTCTGAATTCGACAGTATACGCAGAAGTCACAATTAAAAAATTATATTCCACCCCGACTTTCCTAAGGACCAGGGTGTACAAGCTATCGGACATGGTGAAAATTCAAAAATTTTGTATAATTGCCTTTCTTAAATTTTTGTTGTATAGCCGGAACAGTGAAGGAATAATGGGAAAAGAACTAACATTATGAAGATTACAGATACTTAAATTTTCTAGATTACATCTGGAACGTTGCCCCCCGTTATGAATGGAAATACAGAAAGTTCTACTTTAAGTGCGTTAGAGAAGTTGATTCGTGTAAAACAATATAGAACGAAGAAAATCCTTTTGTCACAAGGAAATCCATTCAATCAGGCTTCGATAGAGATGTGATCATATTTACTAAGATTGAAAATAGATCTGTGGATAAATAAAGATGTGGGTAGCACACATCCGACTTATCGATGACGGTAAGTCAATATGGGTAGAGTTTCATTATATGATAAAATATTTCTTATTTTCTATGTATACGTACATTATTCCCATAACAAAAACCACACTAGGTACATCAAAATCAATTAATTAAAGAAAATTAACTGAGTAACAAACGAGCACGCATCCATATCCAACCTCAAATAGACCTGAAGTCGTATATGAATGTCGGAAATACGTGGTTGCGTTGATACTCTTCAGGACTCGGTTGAAATGCTGCCTTTCCAGTGTAGCCTAACCTCACCTGAATTCAAATTGAAACACAGAAGCAATTACACTGCTACTTTACGGCAGAAATAGCAACGTTGGTGAACTTTCGACATAACATTCTACCATTAACAAAGTGAAAGTTTATATGCGTACCGTAAACAACATGTATCTCTAGAGTTACTCGTGAAGGTAGCCTCACACGACTTGAGTAACGCTCAAGACCTTAATAACTTATCGACTAGTTTGAGTGGTGGCGATTGAACCAGCAGGAGTACGTCCCCTCCGAGTATTAGTTTCAGCGGGAAGCGAAAGTAAAGTCAAGCTCGGTCGTAGTGATTGATTGAATGATTGTTGTACTGTTCGCGACTCCGGGATATCGGCAACTTATTGAAGCTGCAAGCGTGAGTTGAGACTAGGAGCTTCATGCCCCGCGTGGAGCTGTATGGGCACAATGCAAATTTGATACTAGTGTGCTCCTTTGTAGATCCAAAATCTAAATAAAAACTCCCGATCTATCCACTAAGAGTTAGCGGTTACATTGTAGAGATTTTACTTAACAAAAAAAAACATACTCCCTTAATTTGAATGCTCAATATTATTACTTTCCCCCATTGCGTACAATCACCCCTGGTCTCACGCATTCACTTAACGAAACACGACCCCCATCAACAATTTGCCGTGTAACAGATCATCGTGCAGTAAAAAAATATTTTCCTCACCTTTTGTTTACACGTGAAAACAGGTATAGGTACACTGTTTAGGGGGAGATCGGAAAATTCTGAATTTGTAACCCAATTGGAAACAGTTAGAAAGGTTTTTTTAGTTTTAGATTGTTGAGTAATTGTAGAATAGTGTATAAAAAATAACGCCTCTCACTCACATCCACGCAATAGAATTCCCTGTGTATGTGGGAATGTGAGTGATATAGAAGTTGGAGTAAGAAAGTTTGATGGTGGTAGAGTCTGATGTCGAGGGCTCGTCTGCGGCGGCACCAACGTGCACCTATTTCTACCATTTGAGAACTGCTGTGTTTTGGTTTGAAGGGTATAGTTAGGCAGTAGGCACTGGACAGGAGGCATTCCAACTTAGTCCTTAGGAGTAGAAACGCATTAACATACATCCTCAGATAGGACTTCCGTCCTAGTTGAGGCTTGATGTGGCTGTCAACGGGATGCAGAGACCACTTAACATCAGTTGGCCTGCAGGCTCGTTTGCTATTCCGTTTGAATAAAAACAAAAAAGTGAATAATGAGCCTAGTGGTTAAAAATCTTGACCTCCCATTCCGGTAGGTCTGAATTCAAACTTCTCAAATTTTTTGAAATTGTCAGTTATAATTATTTCTAAAACACGTGCGTATTACAAAAAAAAACGATCAATTGGATTACAATTATAGAGCTTGTTTATATTGTCACCGCTCATTTAATCTAGCAATATTGAAATATTGCTTAAAAATTAGAATAAACAAGCGAATATGATAAAAATTATCTAATGAGTGAAAAATTTCAAAATTTCCAAATGTTAATTTTATCACATATTATTGGCGAAATAACGTGAATTTAATTTAAACTCGAAACGTACTTATAAATTTAACATAAGTTAAAATTAAATTTAGCATCGTAATAAAAAATTCGCTTTCTCCTGTTTCATTTCCCTGCGATTCAACACGAGTACATAATTGATTCGTTCATTTAAAATACATTAAGCGGAGTATGCACGATCGGTCGCTGCGAAGGCCCGGAACAAAGGTTATTTCCGTGGCTAACCATGTAACCCCAAACCGATGTGTACCTACCTACGAGCACAACCGAACGTAAGGGTTACTTTACATACTACCAAAGGATAACAAAGAGGAATAACGTTTTAACAAACTAAATTAACTATTAATATATATATATCATTTATTCGTTCTCACATTAAGGTCTTAGGAACTAATTTAGATGACCGTAGAAGATTGGATCCAAACCTTATGTAGTGAGAACCTGGTGCCCGATGTAGGTGTAAAAAACCTGAGTTACAGGTCACCAGTGCCCTCCCGCTATAAGATTTACAAGGCATATATTTTAGTTACATACTTGTTACCTAGAAACATGAGGCCCTATTATGGTTACAAATAGAATCAATATCTGAATGTACGAGTAAAGAACTTGCTCAAGATTTGTGAGTATGTAGGTAAAAAAAATTCGTAATTATAGTTTATGTATGTGTTTGTGGTCGTGTGTGAGGGAGAGTGGGTGTAAGGTGTGGGTGAGGTGAGGAGGGTGTGGGTGTGTGTGTGATATGGTATGTAAGTGTAGTAATGTATATTTAGTGTATTTATATATAGTATGTAAGAGTACAGGTACGGACATAAGAAATAAGTGGTAAGATGGTCAATGTAAAAAAAAAAAAAAACGATTGTGTGTTAGTGGAGATCATTTTATGGTTACTAATAGATTTTCAGTTTCTTCGTAGGTAAGAGTTTTAAGAAATACAGGAGGCTAGAGGCATTCCTTCATAGTCTTCAGGAGTGGCAACGTCACTCGGTCCTATTTGAGATTAGATGTGGCGTCCATGGGCTGCAGCGACCATTTCACATCAAGTCGTCTGCTCGCTTGTTTTCAATGAATAAAACATAAATTCATTGGGCATATGACATTTCTTCCGAAACGTAGTTAAAAATACTGCCGACGCTTACGTCTTCCGGTTCTGCAAACGTACGTAAGCGACGATGATCACCCACCATCAGATCATGTCTAAGTAGACAAGTGACAATCGATATGATTTCAAGCTGGAAGCTACCTAAAAATGCATCAGCGAATCCGAGCCGCATTAAACAAAATCCGACGATTTTAGAACGACACTTGCATATTTTCGACTCCAAATATAAAACGGGCAGTAAAATATTTATGAATTCCTCTTAGTTATGAATAGTTTTCTATCATTTACATATTTACGGCGGGGACGCGAACGGTAAGCGAACAAAAGGTCCCGTTCCGTCCCACGTCCAAGTTCTTTTAATTCCAGCGTAGAGTGCAACAAAAGTTAAACAACTAAACCTCATTTTATAGAGACGCGTTTACGACTGCAACATTCAGTAGGAGACGTTTTGTTAAGAGATATTTATGGCATTTTTTGTGACGCTCGACCAGAAATGAACGATACCTGACGTTTACAAGTGTACCATAAATACGTTTGTCCATCACCCAGTACGGGTGGCGGGGTACGGGTGAAACGGTCAAAATAAATATTCGCACGTCGTTGACCGAACAGATGATTAAATTCGCTAAGACGGCGGAACGATCGCGACTCGGGGTCGATCGCAGCCGCGCTCGCGAGCCGCAGAGCCGCGTCGCTGAGCCGCGTCGCTGAGCCGCAGCGCGCAGTCAGGTCGCAACGCGTGCACACTATAAATAAAAAATTTATAACAGTTAAGCAATATTAATACACTATAATTTTGAGTACGAACTACTTCAGTAGCGGACCCTCGCCCAGTGTTTCGAGTCGAAATTTTGATAAAAAAAAAACCAAAATCACCTGCTCGCCGTCGGTACGGTTATTAAATAGGAGGCGACTTAACTAAATTACAAAACTCGGTCTTTACGCATTACAGTATAATTTGCCTGCGACCGTGTGCACGCGCGTGCAAATCTAAATCGTATGTTATCATTTGACAAGCGTCAAAATGGCTCGCATCGATTGATTTATTAAAAGCCTGACGAGATCGATCGACCGCACCTTAGGTAGCGTCTCGGTGCTTTATTTTATCTTATAAATAGATTTTTTATTACAAATTACAGGGTACCACGTTTGGTAGCGATTTTGATGGCGAGGCGAGCCCGTTGGTGCAGTAACCGCCAATTAAACTGTTAATTCATTATGCACTTTAACACGCGTTAAATAGAGTTCAATATTAATCGTCGTTTATCCTGTCGCTCGCACCGCGTCTTCAGATTTAATGATGGGTTCCGTAATTTTTTACTACGGTCAGGTAGCGAGGTATTCGGGTCACAAGTCTTGCGAGACTGCCATGCTCTTCCCAAGTTTGTGTAGTACGGCAAATACTTGTCGCCTGTTAGAGAGATGACTGGTGAGCAGTGAATGCACAAAATTATCGACTGTCGTAGATCCTTCATCCAGCTCGCCAGCGGTGGCACCACCGCTGACTGATTTTTGTCGTAAATTAGAAATGCATGTGCTGCTGTATTTCAGTTTAAAGGATGTTGTTCACTTACCTGCGTTCCTTACTGTTAGTAAGTAGATATATCTGTATGTATTTAGATACAGGACGACTAATAGGCAGTTCGACTTATTCTTCAGAAGCAGTAACGCGTCCACCAAAACCTCAGATAGGACTTCGGGCTCATTCGAGAATGCATGTGCAAGGGCTGAAGTGAATTGTAGTAGAAGTACTGAATTCAACATCAGGTGGCCTGGATGCTCGATGAGATTCCTTAAATTGGAAAAATTCCTTTAATTGGTAAAATTCCTTAAATTGGAAAAATTCCTTAAATTGGTAAAATTCCTTAAATTGGAAAAAACCCTTAAATTATAAAAAATTCTTAAGTTGAAAAAATCTTCGTGCCCAGCGGTCGTAGTCAATTTTTTCATAGGAATAAACACTGTTATGAATTCGCTACGTCGTATCCTCACGGGTCCTTACCCGTGACACAAAGGGCTTACACAAGGCATTTATTCAATTAAACAAACAATGCACTATTTCGGCTGTAAGTGCACAAAAGGGGACCAGCTCAGGTATACGTCGTGAATAGAAATGACAATTGCCGGAAGATTTGGGACGAGTCAAAAGTTAGTCGAGACGACTGTTTATTTTGATGAGGCATTTCGAAGCGAGAAATACACAATTTCTCTTGACTTCGCGTTGTTCGCGTAATGTAAGGCTTTGTTAAAACACGAAAGGCCACGAATATTTGTAGACTCATTTTTTGTGTTTTTTTTATAAATAAAGAATAGCTAACGAGCACGCAGGACATCTGATGTTAAGACATCCATAAAATCCCGTTTAGGACGAAAGTCCTATCCGGTCGTAAGTGGATGCGTCGCTACTTAGGACTAGGTTGGAATGCCTCCTGTCCGGTGTCTTCTGCTTAACCGCACCATTCAAACCGAAACAGTTAGGCAGAAGGCACTCAGCACGTTTGATGTGGATGTCCATGGGCTGCAGTGATCAATTAACATTAGCTGGCCGGCCTGCATGCTCGTTCGCCTATTATGTGAATAAAGAAAAAAATGCAACCTCAGATAGGTTTTAGTTGAGGTTTGATGCGTATGCGGCTGCAATTACCGCTTAACATCAGGTGGCCTGCATGTTCCTTTTACGTAAAAAATACGCTACAGAATTCCAAAAACATTTACTACCTAATACATTTATAACCTAACCTATATTTTCGTCGCAGAAACGACTTTGTCACAAATGCTCTCCGTTTGCTAGAAAATAGTAAAATCGATGAGACATCGCAGTGAATATCATCGGTTCTACTCGATTCGAACGATTGTCGGTTACAATTCCGTCATTCAGCCAGGGCTGGATTTAGACGTCTGGAGGCCTTGGAGCAATAAAGGAGCCCCAAATAATTTTCCAAATGAAATGGAAATTTTTTTCAGTTGAGTTTTTCAATAAATAATTTATTGTGAAACCAAATAGATTCTTTTAGCATTCAACAAACATATATAAATATAATCGAAAACAAAAATTATCTGCAATTAAATTTTAGCGTTAACGAACGCAACCTTCCGAAGTTTTTTCGCCGAAATATCTTTGATCATTTCGCTAAAATTTAGTTTCCATAAAAGTAGTTCACTCGCGTTTACTAGTCGGAATTTGAGAGTTTTTCTTTCCGAAGTCTCTATTGTGGGGGCCCCTCTTTTGTGGAGGCCCCGGAGCTGCAGCCCCGGATGCCCTCTCCTAAATCCGGCCCTGAATCCAGCGACGCACTGCCCTGTCGTCGGCTCGTTCGGTCTATTAAAATATAATGGGACGCCAGGCGTGCCAATGCCAAATTAAATTTATATTCTCTAAAAACCTGACCTGTCTCCAATATGAGCTTTCGAATACCGTACGAGAAAAGTAAGACAACAATGTGGACTTGCAGATTGTAATTATGAACACGTATGTCACAAGGCGCGAGTGATGGCCTTGTTGGTTAAGAATCTCGCGCTCCGGTGGATCGGGGTTCAATTCCTGGCACGCACTAATAATTTGTCGAAATTATTACTTATAATTATTTTAAAGACACGCCTTCGTTTTTACGGTGAAGGAAAACCTCGTGAGGAAACCTTTAAGTCTAAGAGTACTATGTAATGTTCTCAAAGATATGTGAAGTCCGCTAATTTGTAC
This sequence comes from Doberes anticus, assembly GCA_018250115.1. Classification (NCBI taxonomy): domain Eukaryota; kingdom Metazoa; phylum Arthropoda; class Insecta; order Lepidoptera; family Hesperiidae; genus Doberes; species Doberes anticus. The sequence continues at coordinate 2,701 of DWKW01001864.1, read as the reverse complement.
TTGGCCAGCGTGGTGGACTATGGCCTAAGCCTTCTAATATCTGGGAGGAGACTATCTCATTTTCTCTCGTGGGACAATAATAATGATCTCGCAAAGGTCTCTGCAAACTCTTTGGAGCGGTTAGCAAATTTGTAATTCATTTTACGACTTTTTCTATTTATTGTAAAGCAACTTCGTATTTCAGTAGAGGATTCTCTACTGTCCTCTATAAGTCCTTTACCGTAGCAACTACGTTTGTCCGTTTGCCCGCCAAAAAATGGAATCCTAAGTTGACCATCACGTCGGTCCATAAATGATCGTTTCTTTTTTGTAGAAATATAACGAAGTAACTGCGAATTTCGCCTCAAACTGATGACCTTAAGATTGGGGATATCTGTAAATGCATCTATAGACATCGGCTGTTTTTTAAATTTAACACCCAAAGATACGACATCTTATCGCCGTGTTTAAAGTACGACGTTTTGAACAAAAATACACTATGCTTGTCTTCGAAATATTTTCTTTAAAGTTTACTTTTAAACTAGCGATTACTATCTAATAATTAAAAGACAAATATGAGATTTTACTAATACTTCGAAATCAGACGATTTTACGGGCAATGCATTGTATTTTTTTTACTATACCTAATAATATTTTGAAACACTGTTTTCCTAATATAAAAAAAAGTTTTGTTCAGTATTTTTATTTTTTTTATTGGATAGAATAGCAAACGAGCATGCAGACCACCTGATGTTAAATGGTTACTGCAGCCACATCAAACCTCAAATAAAACGTAATTCCTATCTGAGGTTGTATGTGGATGCGTTGCTACTCCTGAAGACTGCGTTCGAATGCCTCCTGTCTGGTGTCTTATGCCAAAATGCGCCCTTCAAACCGAATATAGTTCTCACACTGCTGCTTTACGGCAGAAATAGGTTGCGCCGCCGCAGACAAGCCTTCGACATGAAACTACCACCCTCAAATATATCTAAACTTGAAATATATTCCATATTTGGCGGTAAAGGAAATTTTAATTAATAATTAATCAATCTCAAAGCGGTTGGTTTTTCGAACAAAATGTAGTTCTATATTACAAATTCATATTTAAAAAACACTTCACTTAAAGTGAACATAACACGAATGTGCCCAAACCATTTACAACCTCGAAGCCTCGGAGCTATGTTTATCTCAAAAATGGTTTCCGACCAAGACATGGTATCTGTCGATCGGTTAGGTTATTAGCATTTAATTTGTGTCCAAAAGTGGGGGGCTTCATGGGTCGCTGCCCCCCAAAATGAGGGACTTCCTCGCCCGAGGGTGGGGCGTCGTATACCGACTTTACATGCATTTAGATTGGCTGAGAAGACGCGGATGGAGCATTTTGTTTTTGTCTGCTGGTCGAGTTAATAAGCCTCTTATGTTCCGAACAATTCTGTACCGCGTTGAGTCATTATTGTTCTATTCGTTCATTGCATGTTCTATTCGTTCATTATATTATGTTATTTTCGTTCAATATATGTTTAATTCGTTCACTATATGTTCTATTCGTTCAATATATGTTCTTTTAATGTAATATACGTTCAATTCGTTCCCTATATGTTCATTTCGTTCAATATATTATTATGTTATTTTCGTTCATTATATTTTCATAAATTCTCCACTGTCGAAACCTTAGTGGCACCTATTCGTCAGGCACCTGCTTTTAAAAAATACCTAGAAGCCTTAAAAACACTTTCCGTTTCAAAGTATCGTATCCGATGTACGGTAATCGTAAAAAATGCATGTCGTTAAAATCGATTACGACAATGTTTAGGTAAACGGAACAAAAATTTCAATTACAACCCATAATCAATAACTCGTAAGCGACTTTTATGTTTGCGCGATCTTAATCGATTCTATACATTTTAATGCTCCCAACGCGATTCGGTACAAAGGAAAATAAGCCTAAAGGACAACGTTGAAGCGGTTAGATTTGAATGTTGTTTTAAAAGTGTCCGTTGAGGAAAGGAGTTGCTTTGTAAATATCAAGACGATACATGCCTTTCGTTCGTAACATCGGCGTGTAACTGACATACACTGTTCTTCACTAACAATGAAATGTATCTGTTATTAACGGAATAGCAAACGAGCACGCAGGCCACCTGCTATTAAGTGGTCACCGCAGCCCATGGACATCCAGTCTCAAATAGGTCCAGAGTCCTATCTGAAGTTGTATGCTCTAGTCGTACTACTCCTAAGAACTAAGTTGGAATGCCTCTTGCCCAGTATATCCTGGCTTACCTAACTCTTAAATCCGCAACGCAGCAGTGTTGAAATAGCTGCTTTATGGCAGAAATTAGTGCAATCTCACGCGATACCATTATTTTTCTGATCAAAAAACGAACAGAACCATGAATCTACGTTTGCGGGTAAACCTTGAAAACTGAATCATTTTCTTTGATGATTTTGAAAACCCGCACGCGATCTATCGTCCTCGAAATAACAATCATCCATCTATCAGCCTTTAGAGGTCCACTGCTGGACATTGGCCGCCCCTAATTGGCGCCACTCCGTCCGGTCCTGCGCCTTCTGAATCCAGCGGTTTCCCGCTCTTTTCCTCAGGTCATCAGTCCATCCATTGAAATGATAAATAAATAAATAACGTGTCACACTCATAGCCCCACAGTAGGATTTTTATCCTGTGTCGTGGGTGCCATGGACACACACAGAAACAAGCACACAA
>DWKW01001863.1:0-11843 GCA_018250115.1 Doberes anticus | reverse complement strand
CTAGTACGATACGACACTATAAAGGACCTTCATGAACTCATTTGAAGTGCAACTAAATAGGTCTATATGATCTGCCACCTTGTTCAGTGTGCGCAGCGCTCGCGTGAGCGGTGCCTCGCGCAGCAAATTGGTCCGCGCTCGCGGCACCTCCAGCAAGCGTGGCCGACGTCGTCGCCCAACGCTGTTGTCCGGTACGCATAGCTTTAATTGTTCTAGGATAGCTGGGTGCTAAATTAATAAAAATAAATTATTATTATTATTATATGTCCATGACACCCACGACACAGGTTAAATCCTACCGTGGCGCTATGAGTGTGAAACGTTACTGATTTTATCTATTTATAAGTGCAGCGGCGGTCAAATAGATGTTGTTTTTAAGAGGTAGTTTTTTCAGTCGGTGTTTTCGTTCACTACACCGTACTGTGAAAATGTTTAACGACCGGACACCTAAATGATATGATCTGATTTCCTAATGTCAGTAGATACTATTAATTATTGTCGAAATTTTTGTGATACAAAACGCTTACGCGTACGCTTACGCGTACGCTTTTCCTAGCCACACACGACCCCCGCTACGCCTTTATTGTCCGTCAAATTGACACTATGGACGTTTACGACGCAATTTCGCGATGGTTTGATATACATTGCCGTTTCCATACTGTGTCCGTACTGTAATGAATTGCCGACTTTGTACGTCCTTGTGTGGCGTTAGCTTCTAATTTCACAATATGAACATGGCCTGCGACGTCGCGCGTTTCCGCACAGATAAAACACAGTTCCATTTTAATTGATGATGGTGGTAGAGTCTTATGTCGAAGACTCGCCTGCGGCAGCCCCACCGGCTACACCTATTTCTGCCGTAAAGCAGCAGTGTGAGAACTGCTGTGTTTCGGCTTGAAGGGTATAATTGGGCAGACGACACTGGACGGGAGGCATTCCAACGTAGTCCTAAGGAGTAGCAACGCATCCACACACAACTTCAGGTGTGGATATCCATGGGCTGCAGAGACCACTTAACATCAGGTGGCCTGCATGCTCGTTTGCTATTCTGTTCTTAAAAAAAACGGCTTAATAATTAGTTGCTTTGATAAAGCTGTGAAAGTTATAAAGAGGTTTATATTCAAAGTAGTTAACATATAATTTTGATAATAATTGCAGCCCAATTGTAATCTATATGATATGAGAATGACCCCTTAAAAAGTAATTAAAAATGTCTCTGCGTATTTAAATTTCGGTATTACAAAAATAGCTTCTAAGCCGCAAGCCTCAATCCCAACAGAGCATATTCTCAGCTTCCTTATTTTGAAGAACATACAAATCTGATGTAGGAATGGTTTCCCGCTAGGTTATTGGCCACCGTTCAATAGCCTGTTCATAAGTCAATAAGCTATTAAGCGGTATCTAGGGTGCATTATAAGTGACTGATAGCCTAGTGGTTAAGCATGCCGATTCCCACGCCGATGGGCCGGTCTATCAATCCTAAACTCTGATTAAATTATGCTAATTGAATATGAATTATCACTTGCTTTAACTTTGAAGGTAAACGTAGTGACAATCCGCACTTGGCTAGCGTGGTGGACTATGACTGTAACCCCTTATCATCGCTGATAGGATATTCATATCCAGCAGTGTGACAGTCATGGCTTGACGACTATGGCGATGAGGATGCATCATGGGAACGATACCTGACATATCACGTTGACTAGTTAGTCAAGATATAAAGATAACTTAAAGTACCTACAAACAATTTTACTTGAGTCATGTGGAGTCACATGTGAAAGATACCTCCTCCAGGTTTGTGACGTCTCGGATGTTTCAAATATCCATAACCATAGATTGATCGATTAGTTGAAGATATGGCATACAATAAAATGTAATGACCTTCATACTGTAGGTATATACACTACACGTTTGTCATTACTCCTATCAATTCTTGTAAGTTCCATCTTTTTAATTAGAACGAAGTTCTATTTAAAAATTTCATATGTGTTCATATTAAAGTTTATAACTTTATGAGACTTGAAAAAAACTCATATGTATACAATGATTCTCTTGTTTACAATGTTCATGGGCAGCGCCATCTATTGATAAGTTGCTATATCTCCTACCGTTAAGGCAGCGTTCGAAAGAAACACATTCGATCGACCGTTTTTTTGTCGACTTACGTAACAAAATTGGTCTACAGTAAAAAAACATTTTTTTTAACGAGACCGTATACAGCCTATGGTTCTGAAGGTCCATTGTAAATATTGGTAAAATGATTTTTGAAATCGGATAAGTTACCTCTTTATGATATTCGTATTATAAAGAGGTAAAGATATTGGATACTTAGTATGCATTTCTTAGAGAAAAATTGCAGCGACACTAATTACGTATAACTTCTTCATTTCCTGAAAGGAGAGACTAGTTACTAGAGGGACAGTTTTTTGATTTAAAAAGCCCGTAAAATATCTTATATGTCGTGGAATTCCACAATAATTACACCTTTTTACCGCACATGTAGGTACGTTAAATTGTAATACACCTAGCATAAGAAAACATGTAAGTATAAGGCTTAGCTAAACATTTCTGTAAGCTTCTACTCATGCTAACATTATGGCAGCCATTACATATCCAATAAAAACCATAATCTGTCGTATTAATGACGTGTAAATTGAAAAAGCAAACACAGACATTCCGTCATCACGTTTGATTGTTCGGTATCAAACCTATGATCAAGTCGTCTAATATTTCACGACTTTTAATCAAGGATTCGATGTTTGTCTGTACGCAAGATGGCATCTACAGTTTCCTATGAAACGTCATTTCAAATTTGTACTTTACGACTTGCGAGGAGGATACGCTTTTCCGCTGTAGCGTTGTGTTGATTACGACATTTTCGGGTAGCAGTAATTTGCCGCAGAGGGCGACGTTCGTCGTAAAAAGCGAATTGAAACCACAAATAATGAGAAGGGGAGTTGTAAGTGTCGCCTCTGCGGGTGGCCACCACTCGTGCCGTAAAAACCGAGCTCATCTGCAAGAGCCGCAGACTCCATTACGGCGCTCGTGGCCTAGCTTAATCTCGTGTTTATTAATGACGCGCGCGACGGTGGTCCTTGATGATTGCTGCTCATCGCTCGACGCCGCCTCCGTGTCCGTGTATTGATATCTCCATTCTGCCTCAATCATGATGTATCAAAGTCAAACGCTAGCTATTTATTTAAACTTCCGTTATATGTTTCGAAGAGCTCTTAAATGAAATCGAATTGATAGTTTAGGGTTATTCCAGATACTTAGTGTATACATTATATGCAATTGACAGAAAAAAACGCTACTCGTAATTTGGCTTCAAATGATAAGTCCAAATAAGCAATCATTGTTTAAATAGGTACCTACTAATATTTGTATTACCAAGTTATTGTTAAATACAGATAACTAGTTGGTTATTCATATTTAAAATTTAGATAGAATCGAATAGAATTTAGATAGAAAAACCTTATCTTGGTAAATAAAATTGGGCTTCTATGGTCTTCTGGAAGATACGGCTCCCAAAATATTATAGTAATCTTTATCCAGAATTTGACAGCGCATGCAATATGATCACCTACTTCTGTAACTGCTACTTGAATATCTGAGCTTAAGCCTCATCGATAAACCTGACAAGCAAATAAGGCGTAAAGGGAATCATTACATCTGCAATAGGTCTCATGGCATTTCCTGTAAACTACAGTCACTACTCTTCCGCAATAGTTTTACTCATCATAAGATTATAAATCCCCACAACGTTTACTAAAATGTAATGAAGACTGTAATTCGTTTTGTTCCCATATTGAACATTAACTGAATTGCATTAATACAGTTGACCTCCATAATCTTATAAAATGAACCGTTATCTGGTAATACTGGCAAAGCAAAGGTATAATGAAATTAAATCCCGGTCCCCATAGCTAAACAGAGATTTATCACCCCTAAACGAATTACTTGTAAACTGATTGAGCTAGGGAGCTCTCGTTAGCAACCGACGGTGGGAACTGCCTGTTTCGTATTCAATCCAAGTCGGAAACGTCTGCCAAGCGAAAATCAAGAGGAAAAGGAAAACGACCCAAAAAATGTCATAAGTTCAAAAAGAGAACAGTTCCACACTATTACATTTTTGATAAGGCGATGACAATATTTAGTGTTCAGTACTTTTATAGTCTTATAGTAAATCTAATCTGGTATTTCTTTATATTAAAAAGTAGCAAACCACGCAAGCCACCTGGTGTTAAGTGGTGACTACATCCCAAGGTATACAAACACATAGATTTAAAGACATTTATTCTAATAAGAAATCTAAGAAAGCGCGCAACTACGAGTTTGTTCTGATTTAAAGGGTATGGAGAAAGACTGACATGGAAACCTATCTATGAATTAGGTATATAGAATAAAAGACAAGATATAGAATAGGTACCCCGAGTTATTAGTTATCCCGAAAATCAAGTTCGAAATAAAATTCAACAACAGAGTTTGGACAGACGGCTATATTATGCAATTTTCGGCATACGCACCTTGAGGGTGGTAGAATTTTATGTCAAAGGCTTGCCTGCGGCGGCACCACCACTGCACTCACGTATTTCTGTTGTAAAGTAGCAGTATCACGTTGGAAAAGTGTCGTTAAGCAGAATACACGACAGGTGGCGTTCCAATTTAGAGGATATGTTGCTACTCCTGAGGACTAAGTTGGAATACCTCCTGACCAGTTTCTTCTGCCTAACTCCACTTTGCCAGCCGAAACACTGTTGTTTCACAGCAGATGCGTTTGCTCATGATGTTAATTGGTCGCTGTTTATTATTAGAAAATCTACTTCTTGTACTTGAATACTACTTGTACTTATACTGAAATAAGTTGCTACTTATGAGGACTGCCACTTGTCCAGTGTAGTTTGCCCCAAAAAAAAAGAAGTAAAGAACAGTTGAAGGACTGTTTTACGGCAAAAATAGGTGCTTGAAGCCGCCGGATGAACCTTTGACATAGAACTCGACCACCATAAAAAATGTGAACATTCGAATTGCAAAAAACATATTGCTCTCGTTAGGTATGATAAATAACGGTCCGTAAATCAGGATCTTTGTAGAGATCTCAGACGCCGACGCACGTGTCGTGGACACTTCTCGGAAACAGTGACCGAAATTATATTTGTCCGAATATAGTTGCTAATAAGGTCGAAAAAAATAACAATGTTCCGTTGTTTTAGGATCAACACTAATTTTAGCGTGTGGTTTCACTTGATTGTTTCAATATGTAGGAACTAGTGATGAGGAATGATAGCCTAGTAGTTAAGAATCTCGACCTTCCACTCCGGTCGATCGGGATTCGAATCTCCGCACGCACCTCTAATTTTTCGATGTCATGTGCATATTAAGTAGTTCGATAAAATTTTCTTTCTTTTTACAAATGAGGAGGAGTGAGGAAACCTGCATATCAACAAGTTCTTCATAATGTTCTCAAAGTCTCTCAAGTCATGAGTTGGCGATTCATTGAAAACCCTCTTGTCTGCATTTGGCCAGAGTGGGGGACTCTAGCTTTAAACTAGTGACAAAAGTTTGTAATTAATATTAATACTATTATAATAATAATATAAAATAATTAGCCACTGTGAACTGTTTTGTATTGCAATTGTAACGACATTCCAGTTGCATGTCTGCTGGAAGAAATTTCTTCTTCTTTTTTTCTTACTATCAATTTAATAAAATAAATAAGATGGGTGCAGTAAAAAAAGATTTTCCTTACATAGTACGCCGACGAAGTCACAGGCAAAAGCTAGTCATTTATAACCTTCTATATAGAATCTAAGTATCTTACCTTGGTGTCCATATGTTAAAATAACTACTTTTATCTACAATGTAGAAGATATTCTAATGGGTTCCTTGCAATTCTTTTGAACTTTTGTAAATATGAGCAAATTAGTTAGTACTCAAGTTGAACAACATTGTAACATCGTTGTGGAGAGCGGCGGAAACACAGGCAGTTTACAACTTTTTAACAGCTCAACCCGGCCGCAGTAAATCACAAGTTTAGACCCTTCAGAAGTAATATCAACTTCTTCGAACTCACATTAATCTGCCATCCCTCAATACGCAAAACGAGCGTCATGCTTTGTGCTCTGCAGACTTTTAAAGGGTTCAAACTGTAGTAAAATGCTCGAAAGCTTCTCATCATTTCTTTTCAAACATACTTTACATACTCGTATGTCTTACTAACGTGTTGTCACTGCTTGTGTAACGGCACAGCTATTATTTTATTTATCCAGAACCTCTGGCTTTTTCTTATCTTGACATGATCATTTCTATAAAGTTAGATATATAAATAACTTTTTAAACTCATAGACCCACACTAGGATAACCTGTGTCTTCGGTACCATGGCCACATATGTGTAACAAGAATCAAGAAACAAAAACATTATCATCCAGACCAAATCTAAATTCGTCGCGTGTCACCCTGGTGGGCATCGAACCCAGGTCCCTCCAAGGGTATACCTAGTAAGGCTAGTCTTTGGTAGTTTTTTATTTAGTAGAGTCAGGCTATAGGATATAGGTCAGGCTGATAAGTATATTTTTTTAGTTCAGAAATACTATTGTAACTTGCCATAGTAATATAAAACACGCAATAATCCCAAATTTCCAGTCTGTCGTCTTATTTATTATACTTTTTGAATAAACGCAGTAAAGCAAAAGACTTAATGAAGTTATGTTTTTTAATTATTTTTTGTGGAGCAGCGACACAACTATTGGAACTGTCAGCTACTTCATAAAACAGTGTCTCGTATTACGATCGTCCCAACTTCGAATAGATGCCCGAACAAAAACACATAGAGATGCTCATTTGTTCAATTTTAAACAAGAAATTAATTATTTAGATATATAGATATAATTATAACACCGAAGTCTGTCTGTTACTTTTCGTTTACGTTTCCATATTAAACACAATGTTCCAGACGTATTTTATAAAAATCACATCAAAAACCACAGCTGCGTCTTACCAATATTGTATGATATTTGTATAGCAAGCAACATCAATTTCTCCAACGCATTTTATGAAAATCACCTCGTGCACCGCTTGGTGCGCCCTGGGTACCGCTCAGTAGCTTATTGTTTGTGAACTAGCTTTAGAACATGGCGAATGACTGCGATTTGATTCTCCGCGTGCCACTGAGTAGCAGAGGGCATAGTGAAGGAGTGCGATTATAGGGTTTTATTTTATTTTTTATTCAAACGGAATAGCAAACGAGCATGCAGACCACATGATGTTAATGCAACTCACGGACATCCACATCAAACCTCAAGTAGGACGGAAGTCTTATCTGAGGTTATATGTAGAGCACTAAGTTGGAATGCCTCCTGTCCAGTGTCTTCTGCTTAACTACACCCTTCAAACCGAAACACAGCAGTTCTTACACTGCTGCTTCACGGCAGAAATAGGAGCAGCGGTGGTGCCACTGCAGGCGAGTCTCCGATATAAGACTCTACCACCATCAGAAAATCTAGAGTCTATGACGCGTGGCGTATGAGAATTGTGTTATAAAAAATGGTGTTGCCTGTTATAGAAACATCATACAATATTGGGGCGACGTAGCTGTGGTTTTAGATGCGGCTTTGGTTTAAAGACTTCACGTTTCACTGAATAATGTGAGAGTTAACTGAACGCGTGAGAATCAGTCGTAGATAAGCATGCAACGATATTAGAGTGCCAAGATATGACCGACTGACCGTAATATAAATCGTAGGAGTTATGCGAAAGGTGAAGTTCAAAATAATAGACGACCCGTATGGCCCCGTGGCTTACACGCCGGTCTGACTTTCGCAAGGTTTTGTCTTCGATTCCCAATTTTAATGATGACTTTAGATTTCAGTGCCTGGTCAGGGTATTTGTCTGCTTGTTTCTGTGTGTCCATGGTTTCCACGACACAGTGGGGAGCTATGAGTGTGTTATTTATGAGTCAATAGTATTTATCAAATTAATACAAAATTGTGTTCTTAAATGTATAATGATGTCGTATCCGTCTACGGAGATCCGCTAATGCTGCCCTTACCTGCGCTCTGATATGACCTAAAATCCCAAACTTTATTTTTATGTTTATACATAGCACTACTACTCTATAACTTCCACTGTTCCCTTTAGGGCAAACACCCGTTAAAACGCGTTCTATAAACCGTGACACGGGCTGTCAAGTTAAAATGTTATAATTTAGTGGCGCAGTTCATCACACACGGCATATCCGCTATCCGCGAGTGTCACTTGACACTTCTGAGAGGTGATAAATCTCACCGCGGCGGTAATCACGGAAATGAAAACAACCCTTCACTGCTTTACGAGTCTCGTTCCGCTCTAACTAAGGTGTTTAACGAAGTGATGTTAAAACGACTCACAGAAAAATTTGCAATTAAAATAGTATAGCGAAAAGAAGAAACATTAATGCTACAAAATCTTATTGCAGAGCGAAAACTAGAAGAAGAATGGCGTTATGCCTCGCAACGATAGTCGTGGGCATAATGGTACTATTACAGTGCATTAGAGTCTCTCTGTACTAAGAGAGTACCCTACTGCTACTGGGTAGCTGATGAGAGGCTTCATCATCAACACATTACTTTCCCACTGCTGGGCAATGGACTTCTCTCAGATATGAGAGTGTTTAGACCAGGCTGGCCAACTGCGGATTGGCGGACTTCACATGCCTTTGGGATCATTTTGGAGAACTCTCACGCATGCAGGTTTCCTCACGATGTTTTCGTTCCTGGTTAAAGCGAGTGTTAAGTAATTTGTAATACCGATAGGCTCAGATCAGATAGAGACTCTAGGATATGTCTAGGATATTTTTTAAAAATCCTCCGTAATTTAACTTTCCTACGTTACAAAAAAACGCTTTTGTTGATAGCAACAAAATGTAAGTAGCTTCAATAAAGTCGACATCCTAATTAAACTATTCGCAAATAAACGAACGGGTAACTCATTCGATTCAAATAGAGCTCAATCCCCCATCAGAGTGACAGGCAAGCAGGAAAATAAACAATTTATCTATTTCCTCGTGCATCAGCCGAATCGCAAACAAACTTTATAAGGCGCGGAGGAACGTTGACGTCAATAAAGACAGGGGGCGTATTCTCACACATTCTGTCACGCGAATTTAAAATTTGTAAATATGCCGCCGCTAATCCGACTCGTCTTTTTGTGACGTGATAAAATAATGGCACGGAATTGCCCCCCGCTTTGCTCTTGATTCGCCCCTCTCGTGTGACGAACTGTATTAACTTGGTCATATTAGGGAGGTGTTTTGAGAAAACAGTGGATTAGCTGACGTAGTTAAAATACAATCATGTAAAAACCGAGTCAGTAATGAGTGACAGTTATAACTTTCGACTAGAATGAAAGGTGCACAACATGTTTAACTAAATGTTTAAGTTAAATTAAATTAAAGTTTGTTTTAATTACAATTGGTTTATTAGGTGGTTCACAAGTACAATATAGGTGTCACGACATGCTTTTTATTAATGGCCGGAAAACAACATTATTGATTATAATTTCTGTCCAGTTATTGTTTCACAGCTAGACCTGCGTCTTTTCTAAGTAGGCATTGTCTTCCTTTCAATTAAGTATTTAGTCCACAATAATTAACATTATATCATAGTTTATCTACGTGAAGTCTAAGTATTAGACGGTCTTTCAGAAACTCATTTACATTTTCAATACAAACTTATCTTGTTTCATGATGTAAATAAACTTTACAATACAAACTACCTACACAATGTACAAAATGTGTAGGTACCTACACATTTTGTACGACGTCCTTTGAAGTCTACCAAAAAGCGAATTAGATGTAATAATATCGGCGAGGGTAATCCGCAATTTGCTCAAAAAGACGATGCAAATTAGCGCATCTATTCACAACGAAACTCGGCGACTCATTTGCCATTTAGGGGAGCGTTTCAATCAACCCTCGTCGGCGACTTTAAACATTAAAGCAATCTCCTATTGCGTCACTTTATTAGTTTCCGCTTCATTTTGCGCTTTTTGATGTTGGAAAGCAATCGGGCTGCTTTATACAAATACCGTGTATGCATTCATGTCCTTTTGTTTTCTTTATTCTTTATTCTATATTACTAACTGGAGTACTAACTGACTTGTTGTTTGAGAGTTGATTTTAAAGTTGATATTGTGTACGGTTGATACTGATGATTGTGTACAGCTTTCGTTTTGTAAACTATTACAATCATGGCAAGCAATTTTTTACTGATTTGACTAATAGCCTTACTTTGTTTATTTATTTAAATTGCAAACAACCGTTCGATAAAAAAAACCTTGCCCTTTCTATATTCATTGAAATACTTATCTAGCCATAGCAAAGGAAATATTAGTAGGTTATAATGTGCTTAAATTATGTATAATAATAATAATTGAAATTCATTAGTTTTATTTCCCTTTTGAGCGAGTGATTCGAGATTCTCAATCACAAGGCTGATTAATAATTTCAAAGAATCTCCCATGGGTCGAGATTCGAATCACGGCACATTTCGCAATTTTTTTCGAAATTATAGGCTTATTAAACATTAGATATTTGCTTTTACGATGAAGGATATCCTGAGAAAACCTGCCTCTCTTAAGTAGTTCTCTTTAAACTACTTAAAGACACGCGAAGTCAGCCATCCGCATTTGTCCAGTATGGTGGACTACGGACGAAAACCCTCAACGTTCTGAAAGGAGACTCATGCTCAGCATTTGAAAAATAATGTGTTAATAATGATTTACCATAAACGCTTGGTTTTTACGAATCTCTACAACAGTAAATATTAGCTAATAACCTAAAGAGAAACCTTCATGCAAATGGCATTAGCGATGTTCAATAAATTTCCTTTCAAATTCTTTTGTCTCACGAAACGTGCCAACATTACGATGAAGCACGAAAGAAATTGGAAATCCACTGAATTTCATGACTGCTCTGTATTTGGGTGGCATGAGCGCGGAATAGGAATGAGCTTGCGCCTACGACAGATTACGACTTGAATGACAAAGTGGATGCAAATATCGTCTTTGTTGGCGCGTCGGCAAGCGTTTCTGACAATCAAACGATGCTAACGGATGTGCGAAATGTCGGTTGCGGCTTGTCATTTCGAGCCGACAGAAGGTGTGTATCAATACGACGGACCTATTGTTACCTAAGTATCTTGAATACCGACTTATGCTCTAGAAACTCACTTTCATGTTGTAAAAGTTATAGGGTAAAACTCTACAATACGCCCCAGCGGACAATATGCCCCACAACTCTCTCACTCACTGTGTGATAGATAGACAACAGGTCGTGACTCGCACGCAACGACGCCAGTAGTCCTTCGACTTGACTGCCGTGAAAGTGCGTTGTTTGCGTTTAATTTTTAAATTATAGTAAAATGTTTAAATACGAGCTTGAGACATATTGCGGTAAGTACTATACAAATTATTGAATATAGTGACCTATTTTTGCATTAAAATTACAGTTAGGAATATGGAAACAGTTATAAATAACCTATAATTTTACGTGTTGCACACAGTGATAAACCTATCATGGCGGCCATGTTGATACCGGGGCATATTGTAATTAGAAATTTACAAAATGCCTCGGCTGTCATAGTGTAATATGCCCCAGATTTACAATTATACATTTACTTAATTTTTTTAGAAGTGCCGCGAAAATATGTCCGAAAAACATTGCGGGCGGCCTGGTCCGAAACTGATCTTAGTGAGATCTTAGTGAGGACGGAAGAAGTTGGTAGTGCACATCAAGAAATTAGAAAGGGTTGGTTTTGCCCCCGCACGCAAAGACGTTAAAGAAATGGCTTATCAGTTAGCTTTAGAG
>DWKW01001862.1:0-11844 GCA_018250115.1 Doberes anticus | reverse complement strand
CGTTGCTACTCCTGAAGACTAAGTTGAAATGCCTCCTGTCCAGTGCCTTCTGCCTAACAACACCCTTCAAACCAAGACATGTTCTCACAATTTCAATTATTGTTATTTTAGGGCAAATATAACAACATGAAAAAGACTTATACTTGTACTTGCGTCATTGGGACGTTGAACGTCTGCCCTAACAGAGTTGTAGCCGGTAAAGCATAACCGGATTTCGCGTTGCGTTGGTATGTTTGTAAGTGATTACTAAATATCATATATATCGTTTTCATCAGCCCATTACTTTCCCACTGCTGGGCACGGGTCTCCTCTCAGAGATAATAATAAATAAATGAGTAAATAACGATTCACACTCACAGCCCCACAGTAGGTTTTAACCTGTTTCGTGGGTGTAATGGACACACACAGAAACAAGCACGCAAATACCCAGACCAGATACAGAAATCTAAATTCATCATTCAAATTTATGCCCCGCTGGGAATCGAACCCAGGGCCCTCCGAACGGCAGCCGCACGTTGACCACGGCGCCATACCGGTCGTCGGGGAGATGAGAGGGTTTAAGCCGTAGTCCACTGGCCTGATGCGGATTGGCGGACACATGCCCTGGAACATCACGGAGAACTGTCAGGCACGCAGGCCACGTGACGTTAAGTGTTCATTGCAGCTTTTTATATTAACAACAGCAAACCTCAAACAGGACGGAAGTCCTATCTGAGGTCGTATGTGGATGCGTTGCATGAGGACTAAGTTGGAGCCTAACCACGTCGCCAGCCTGACCACGCCTTCAAACCGAAACAGCTGTTCTCGAAGCCAGAAAGGGGTGCTGAGGTGGTGTCGAGGGCGAGCCTTCGACATAAGACTTCCACCATCAATTTAAAGAAAATGAGAATGTTATATGATATATGTAATACGAATATATAATATGATTGAATGTTACACCTTTAAAGGCAAATCATTCGGAACAAAACTGAAATGTGTTATAATTAACAAAGTCTAGTGATAAGCCAATGGTGTATCTGTTAAATAAATATATAAATAAACACTTTCTAAAATGTTTTCGTTACTGACTGATTGGTAATGAAACATGCTTATATAACTATGATCCCGAAACAAGGCGCCAGTCGACTGTATGGTAACTTTAATAAAATAATCATAACTTTTGAGTATCTAATTCTTCATTAGGTTTCAAATAAATATTACCCTACGTTTTTTCTCAGTCAAACTTAGTAACTCTAGGTTTAGGCTTGGCGATGATTGGTCAGTCAGGACATGTAGCATAAAAGATACGTACGAAAGATCCTATAGATACGAAATGTTTTTCAACACTCCAGAACCTTGCCTGCTCTCCAGTATATATTTTTGCAGCACGATTAATTAAAAGTAGGGATTTTTTTTTTGTTTTCGCATACGCATACGCTCGATAACTGTTTCAGCATATTAATTTTTATATATTTTTTGTTGTTAAATTGTGCCTTCGTTTTTATTCTGAAGTTAGATTGTTTATCGATATGGTGCCAATATACATATACATATATCATATCATATATCAAATTTTAGAACAAAAAACCTCTTACTATCTGGACTTTCTTTGTTTTAAGTCTACGAGGACGAAGTCACAAGCTTAATACAAGAACACTACAGAAGTACCTACAATACAAACAATAATTGAATTTTAAAATTATATTGAATATGACAAGAGCAGATATGTTGCAGTTGTAGCACTTGTTTTGTAATTATTGTTAATCTTATTAAACTTAATAACTAAAATCTAGAAATTCTGCAGAGATGCTATCGTAGTAGGTCAAAATCGATATGCGATAAGACTACAGGTATTCAAGATGACTAGGAATTTGATTTTCCGGTTAGTGTATAATCAAATTCCATCTACAGCAAGGTGGACATCAAATGCAAACTTCGCTCAAAGCTAGCTATGAAGTGATTTTTCCATTGGATTTAGAATTCAATTTTCTTAGCAGATTAACGATTTTTACAACTGTTCGTTTCGAAGTTCATTGTCAATTTTATAAAATTTCGTTTGGATTTAACTCTTACATAGTGTTAATATGTTTATTCCTCGAGATTTAATATTTATCGACTTTGTTACTGGCGATGGGGGGTTGTCGCTTTAACTTTTACTCTATGGTTTAAATATAACAGTGGATATATAACACGTAGTTACTTATTACGTACTTAATCATCGTGTAGTTTTATATGAACACCCGAATCACTCGTTTTAGTATTGTTAATTAAGAAACACGTTTCGATCAAATACATCCTTTAATTATATCAGTCTTCATATTTATGGACAAATACGTTTTAATTATTAAGAATTTAAATTTTAAATGTATTATAATTAGGTAATTGCGTCAATAAAGATATTTCGGGCTATATTTTGTTTTTTTTTTGCATTGTAGAACTTTTTACGTTAATGTACCTAACAACATTTACCTATATTGCCATGCCATGAATGTTATTCCTACAATGCACAGAGCATTTCTTGTAGATGTAATTCAATGATAAATACAGTACGTCTTCCAGGAAAATATATACAATCAATCAGCGAGTGTCGTTCAAACGTATTTGCCGCAACGTGAAAAACGTACAAATAAATGGAAAAAGATTTTCTCTTTACTTTATCGTTATTTTCGTACAGTTAGAATGTTTGAGATTTCATACATAACCGCCGGAGGAAGGTAGAGCTTAGTAATTAGTCTTGTTTGTGAAATACAAGGCGTTCATTCATGATGCGAGAATGATGTATTTCTTATAGTTTTGTCACGTTTTAATTACGCTAACAGCCGGCACGTCCCGAAGGGAAGTAGGGCGTGATGCAGTGCCGCAAAGCGACATCGCATTTGGAGTATCGTGGCGACATTGCGTTGACTCGCTCCCTAAATACAGTATTGAATATCTGTAAGTCAACCGAAAACGTTTTGCGATACGTGCAAACGAGCAAAAATGTTTTACTATTTTACTATCGCTAAAAATACTAATCGTTGTGATTCGTCTTTATTTTACTACTATGGTTTAAAAATGATTTCTAACTTTACATTATTATCCGTAAGTATACATCCATCGATATAGTTACTTGTTTTCCATGAAAACATTATATACTTTAAAACGTTTATTTAAAAATATCACATGTTTTGTAAAGTTTACGCCGTACAACTACTGCAACACAACTACTACTACAAATGACAAATATTGTGCACGTCTATATTTGTATTTCAATCACTTAGGTCAAGGCCGTCTTAACCTATTAAAATATATGCATATAAATAGGTAAAAGAAACACTTAACCAAAGTATAATCAGTGTTACTTTTTAAATAGTTTCCATTGTATTTCAAAAAAACATTATTGATTACTACTACTATTAAAGAAGGTTATATTAAGAGCAATATAACCGGTACTCCTTATTATAAATTTTGAGTAGTTACAGAATATCCCTGCTTACTAAAGACGAGTAGGTACCTATTACTACTAACAGCATTCGTCAACGCGAAGTTACGACTTCAGATTTAATTTACATATTATTAAACTTACGTCAGCTGTTAGATTTAAGCGCCGACGGCAATGGCTTATTGATGACGTCATAAATTGCAAGGTATTTAATTACACGCAATAGATGGCAGAACAATTGTAAGCAAATCAGAATCAGATAAACAATGCGCCTGAGTTTAATGTAGTGATTAAATGTTTCAAAATGCGAGAGTTAATCGAATTAAGCTTTTCTTTAGAACTTTATATCGCTTAACACCAACACCATCATTTGTTTGGCAAGACCAACTTTACGAGCATTATGAGAATTCTGAGTATATTCTAATTGCTCAAAATATATTGTATTCATAAATTTTAGTTTACACTGATGTATTTTTGAAATATTAGAAGACGAATGACCAAATGTTGTAAACGCAATAGTGATGTTTTGCCGTCGGAATGCTGTTCATAAATAGAATACGAAAATGCTATTTTAAAATAAATATCACATTTGGAGTAATCAAATTCTCCATAATTTATAAAAATAAAGTAACATCCTCCAAAATTTATAAAAATTATGGAGAATGTACTTGTAGATTTAAAAGGTATTTTTGGTATATTTTACATGTTTACTTTACGTATTACCACCACCTACTATGAAAGCGCAATATTTCTGTTTTAAAAATACTATTTTTAGTTCAATTGTTTTATGGGTATATAGATACTTAGATTTTATGGGGATATGGGAACCACCGTTACGTTTTTTTAGGTATTCAATTGATAGGATTAGGTATTGATAACAAATAGAATATAGTTTTTAATCTTCCATCCTATGGTTTACTTCAAATTACGATTGCAAGAAAAATTTAGTTTTTAAAAATCTATAGTTTAACTTAAAAAGTGTATTAAAATAGTTTGTGGATAATCGGTTTTTTGCTCATTTTACATTTTAATGTTGAGTACGTTTAATCACATTAATCAATTAAACGATATAACGTAAAATAAAAATGGTACCGACTTGCTATCCATATGTTTAAATAAAATATCTATTTCCCCAAAAAAACTTTCTTTTTAAATAACCGAGATAATATTACTTATACTATCATCATAAAGTGCAACAAAATTTTTGAATACACGTTGCACAACAGCGGCTTAAAATATAACTCAAGACCGCTTCAAACCCCATGCATTGTATTGCATAAATAAAACACGGCGAACAAATATGCTGATCTGAATAAAAAAAATAAAAGCGTTAAGTTTTATTCCCCTAAAATATAAACATACTATATAGATAAATGTTTAGAATTGTAGTGAAGAAATATGTTTTATTTAATAGACATATTTTCTAAAATAATTGGATATAAAACTTGAATGATATGTACCTTTATTAAGACCATTATCATCATCAAAATATTGACTAAACTTAAATTTTTCTTTGGCCGATAAACAATTATGATTAAAATATAATATAAAATATAACGACGACCAGTACCGTCGTTGCTAAAACTTACGTCAACTTGTTTGTCATTTAAAATGCATTCTATTGTCCGAAATTGCACCGAGCACCGATTCGACTAAGTAAGCAATTACTGATTCGAAATGAGCGGTGAGCAACTGTGTGGACATTTCCATACAAGCGTCCTGCATTGCGCCAAATTCTCATTGGTTTTGTTCTAGCAATTATTTTAATTCAAGGGAAAACAACAAGCCCCTTTGCACAACTAAGAATTATTTAATGAGATACATAAAATACATGTCTGAACCTTAAATATAACGAAATGGTCCTAAAACAATACTTCGCTTACAGTAGTTCGTATCTGAGAGAATTGTCTTAATAACACTCATTGTTAAATCTTAATTATATATTTTTTTGTATTTTAGAGCTTTAGTGAAAGTCGGTATCGAATTAAGTAAATTATGTTGCAACGAAACGATAAACCTGTTCCGATGTCGTCTATTGCCGCGAGGATAGGCGTAGATACACATCACTTTTACACATATACTAGAAAACCTAAATCTATCTTATTAATTTACTGTCACAGTTAGGTTATCAACACAATTGGATTAGGTGTTGTTTTTTGAGTTGATAAATATAAGTTTATTCAGTTACATAACCAAGCACCGGGCACACACAGAACTGCTCCAACGCCCTGGCGGCTCTCACTGCGACTGGATCCGGCACGCGTCGACGGAGGGTGGCCGCGATCGTCAAACTTCGTTACGAGTCGGAATGAAACGATCGTACGTCCTCGGGCGCTCTCGGAGCACGCGCGCCTGCGGGCGGGCGGCACCACGGCGCCCGTGTGCCTCGCTTTACCCGCCCGCCACTACACTCTACCAACCCAGCCTTCAATTTATTTTCACTAAAATCAAATGGTGATTTCGATCTAGAAAACTTTTCGCATCACAAGATCTATCACATACTTAAACTTTTGGAGGACCTCTACACCCAAAATACATAAGCATAACTAGACAACACTGTCGAATAAAATACAAAACTATAAGTATATACAGTTTTGTCCGCCTGAAGTAGAGGGATGATAAAACTGGAATTTAGCCTTCTGTTAGATACTAGAGTATGTGTAGGACAGAGTAGAGAAGAGATATGTATCGAAGATAAAATGTTAATATATTTCCCTTTTTTTAAATATTACCTTAGGATTATGCTTTTGCTATGTCATGACAGACTATATAATGATTTATGTCTCCAACGGGTGGCTACCTGCGGTTTCAGCACCCAGCGCCGCTGTAATCTTTGGCTTTGTGAAGCGAGAATACAATATGGTTTCCTTTAAAGGACATAAATACATCAGTCCTCATAAATCAGTACTCCCCACTAATTTAGGTACGCTTTGAATTTTTTATTAGTCGGTCTTTCTTATTTTTCATTTTATTAAAAGTAAGCACTTTGAAATAAATTACTGTTAGTTAGGAATTTAAATAATGAACCAAAAAAAATGCGTACTGACGGAAATTAATTCAGTAACTGACACATTCTATTAACACGAAAATTTGTTAAACTGTTTTGAGTTAGGTAATGACGACAGAAGGTTTAAACTGTAAGTGGAACATTTTATGCTTGTCTAATCTAGTTGTACTAAAGAACGTTATTGCCCACCGTCATGTTTCTTGAGTGAGTTTTCTCCACGCGGAAAATATTCTTGCTGTCTGCTTACTAAGATGAAAAAGCATAGTCGTAAAATGCTATTTATATTTGCAACAGAGGGCCGGGGTGAATGTACCCCCGAGATCTTATTTGGTATCTTCATCTATGTATATCAGATGCTATTGATTGATGTAATTTTTTATCGTTCAAGATTGCTTATATACAATTATAAGTTTAAAACGTAATATCATTGTTATGTACATACATATATTGGTTGTACGTATGCTTTGTAATGGCGTAGTGAATGGTTGAATGTTCAGGAGGTTAGTGGGTTAGCCAGCAATAACAATATTGCTATGGAGTAACTATTGTTCATTGAAACACTCTGTTCTTTCTTGTAAAATCAAATGGCTTTGTACTGTATACATGATGACTTTGATTTATACGTGATGTTCTTTGAAGTTCTTCTTATGGTGGTAAAAGCTTATGTCGAAGACTTGCCTGCGGCGGCACCACCTCTACACATATTTCTGCTGGAAAGCAGCAGTGTGAGAGCTGCTGTATTTCGGTTTGAAGGGTGTGGTTAGGCAGAAGACACTGGACAGGAGGCATTCCGACTTAGTCCTCAGTTGTTGATGTTCATGGGCTGTAGAGACTCCACTTTAATCAGGTGGCCTGCATGCTCCTTTGCTATTCTGTTAGTATAAAAAAGGCACCACCGCTGCCGCAGAGCACCACACCTATTTCTGCAAAAAGGCAGCAGAGCGAGTATTGCTGTGTTTCGGTTTGAAGGGTTTGGTTAGGCATAATGTACATAATCCAAAAGGCAGTAGGAATTCCAACTTAGTCATTAGGAAAAGCAATTAACGCATGACATCAACCAATAGTTCGGTTCTATTTGAAGTTGGATATGGATATCCATGGCTTGCGCTGACCATGTGCCATTAATATCAGGTAGCTTGCATGCTATGATCCATTAACATAAAAAATAAACGATTCACCAAGTACTGAATTAAGAGCATACTTTTTGCGTAAAAGCAGCGACAAAGCCGTTGAAATTTTTCCAATAGAAAGCCGTACGTATTATGCAAACGACACGTAACAAACTTAGTCGGAACGGCTCTTCTTGTTTCCTAGTATGGGATTAAGAAAAGAAGGAAAAAAGTATAAATAAGTTCGTGAGTGAATGCTTATATGAATATGAGAAATATGGTAAAGAAGCTATATATATTCTTTAAAAATATCATTTTGTTCAACGGTAAAAAATTTCATTATTTACCGTCCGGACAGTGATATTGAGATCAAATATTTTTTTATACCTCATTGTTCTTCTCGCAACTGGGCCTACCCCTGGAGCAAGCTTCACTAAGCTGCTCCAAATCAATTTGTGAAGGTATTTGTAACTAACATTTTTAAGTATTTTTAGAAGCTCTGATTGAAATTATGTTCTTGATTAAAAGTTATGAAATTGATAATATGAACACTTACCTAGTTATAAGAAATTAGTATTAGTATCGTATAAAGCAAGTATCTCTCAACAGTAAACACACTTACTTAATGGAGAAAATTGTTTCGGGATTGACATATGCTTTCTTTTTTAAAAGGCTCATAAATATTTGTTTATAGCGATTGAGTTCTCGGATGAGGCAAATAAAAGTGTCTAAGATGAGGGATTGCTTCCAACCGCCTGATTAAACATATGTCGCCCGTTATTCACAAAATCTTGATAGATCTTTAATATATTTACAAATTGAATTTTTTTTACAGATGTCATAATATACAATATATAATAACGTTTCACACTCATAGCCCCACAGTAGGATTTAACCTGTGTCGTAGGTGCCATAGACACACACAGAAACAAGCACACAAACATCCAGACCAGGTACAGAAATCTAAATTTATCATTCCAATTTCTGCCCCGCTGGGAATCGAACCCAGGACCCTCCGAAAGGCAGACCGCACGTTGACCACGGCTCCATACAGGTCGTCGGGTATTGTATGTAGGTACATAGGTATATAACATATGGCGGGCATTTTTATTTTTATTTCAATAAAACAGCTGAGTAAACTTTCTAGCGTATTGGTTCATTATGAAGAAGAGTATAAATAAAGTACTTCTAGATTAGTTTTCAAACTCCAATTGGTGCAGAAGTGTTATACACTTAACCCATTTTACAATTCTGTTAGGTTAACTTAAGCTGTAATACGCATTCCCCACAACCAATTACGATATGTATCTATCTACCTATCTTATCTAAAATAGTCTAATCCCATTACCGTTTCACTGCTGGGCATGGGCCTTCTTTTCGAGGCGAGAAAGATTTAGATTGTAGTACATCACGCTGCTACAATGCGAATTGGTAAATTTATCCTTTTTACTTTAAAAACTTAATTAATGCACCCCATTTATTCACCGCTAAGGAAATGATACTCAATTTCTAATAACATATTAGTATATTAAAGTGATTCTAATAACCTGAAGCAACCTAGGATTCGAACACGGACACGTAAGGATCCCTGATTTACAATCACTTGGTTTTTTTAATTTTTTTATTTACCCTTCATTGTTTTTGCACTTGGCGAACTTAATGCCTAGCGCTTATAACTGCTTTCTAAAATGTAACTGCTTTACGTATAGAACAGTTTGAATATATTTAATGCCAGAGACAAAACAAAGTTTGTAAATTGAAAAAGTCATAGCAGAGCCTTAAAGTATACATTTATATCGATGTAAGCAGAATGATAGAGGTCTGGGAGGTCTTTTGATAATTTTTTTAGTTTTGCTCCTTAGATACATGGTCCTCATCTAAAAAAACTACACGACATCTTCATTTAATACAAAGTTTTGAAAAACTTTGATTTTTATAAACATTACGTGTTCAAAGATGTATGTATGTTTTCTTGCAGTGGAGAAGTGAAGCAAGTGATATCAAATCTAAACATAAAAATTTAATTATTGTAGAATATGAAGCTTTATTCTGAGTAAGATTTAGTGTTAATTTCATCAAAATCGGCAAACAGAATCAAAATATATTAAATTTTTATGTTTAGTTAGTAACCCCATAGCATCATGCGGCAGCGCCGCGTCACGCGTCCAGGCTGTTGAGGGGCGGTGTGCCGCGGGAGAAGCTTTATAACCGGCTGTGATACGAGTAGATGTAAGTCCATGCGGACGTATTCGCGGGTACAGCTAGTATGTATATAAGAGGCAATGTCATCATCCCCTAGCCCAAAGCGCTAAGGCCGCAAATGAAATTTGGAAGCCATTTTGATTTTATGTCGTAGGTGTCATTAAAGATATTTTTTGAAATTCAGCTCCATAAAGCTGTGAAAGGGGTTAAAAAATTTTTTATCGTTAGGTAAACGTGTATTACATTTGACGAAATTCAGAAATATTATTCTTCATTGGCTTTGAGCATCCGGTTACGGTGTAGGGTATGATTGACCGAAAACTCTCGATACTATTTTCAAATTAGTTCTAAACATAATTCAGACCGCGGTATGGCTTTTGCCTTATATTGAGCACAACAGACAACTTATCGCTGTCACTATCAATCAAGTTTCATCAGCTGACAGATTAAAATTCACCTAAAATTAATGGGCAAAAAATCCCTTCTACACAAATAATATTAAAATTCATTCCTAATAGAGTAAAAGGGCGCGGCATTTTCATAAATCTGGGGCGTTGTTTGAACGCGGTAATCTCAGGAAATACTAATCCGATATAAAAAAAACTTTTGCATTAGGTAACTCGTTTATTAAGGAATGATTTAAGATATATAACTTCATGATATGACCCTAACGCGTAGCACGGCTAGATTATAGATTTCTTTTGTGTGAAAGGAAAAAGATGAATCGAAATTTAACTTTAAAATAATATCCATACAAAAAAAACATAAAGATTTTAATATATTATATCATGGTAGTTTTACGATAAAAAATCGATCACAATAATAAATTGTATTAAAGAACATATACGAAGTGCAGTAATAGAAATGTGTGTTCTGTAATAACTCCCGGGATGAGAAACCTGAGAAGTGCCATTGACTCCATGACATTATATCTAAGTAGCGCGCAATTTCCGCCCGCAATAGAAAATAGAATATGTTCGTGAACGACTTAACCACAGGAATAGCTTATAGCATACAACGTGGTTACAGTTGTGTAAGTGTTTGCTGTTTTACAATTATAACTAATAGAATGAGTAGAACTTAATCTTTTTTTTATTAGGTTTGAAGTTTCGCTTATAAACTTGTACTGCTGAAGAGTGTTTTCCTTGTAATATAGAGACACATGAACTTTGTTGATATGTATGAACATTTGAACTTAAAACACAAAACCTCAATTACCACTGCAGTAATTCTGATTTTATGATATCATGAGAAAGAAATACAATCAATAATATTTTCGAATTTGTAAGCCTCCTGTGAATGTTAATGCAAAATGCCTATTAGAATCAAGCTCAGTATTCATTCAATTTTTAAACTATATCCTTAAAAATGAGCGGGTTACGCAATGACACTGTGAGATAAATGAAATATATTAACGGGCATTAAAAACATATTAAAATCTGACTCTTTTACATTTCATTACTACCTTTATAATTGCACTTGAGCATGCAGGCTAAGCATGCTCTGCATGCAGCCTATGGACATCCACATCCAACCCCTAACAGAACTGAATTCCTATGTGAAGTTTTACGCTGATGCGTAGTTACTTCCGCGAGGAAGTTGGAATGCCTACTGTCCAGCATATTCTACCTAACCACACCCTTCAGACTGAAACAAATTGACATAAGGCTCCACCACCATTAAATATAATTGATTTCAACTATTTCGTTTTCTTTAAACCCAAATCCTGCTTATATGTTTATTTTCATCTCTATGTTCGTCAAAGTAATGAATAATTTCAATGGGGCTCTCATAGTTTTAATGTATGTCATCATCATATACCCATTCATGTACAATCTGGCCATAGTCGACCACGGTGGCCAAGTGCCGATTGACCGACTTCATATGCCCTCAACAATCTTACGGGAAAATTTTATGCGTGCAGGTTTTCTCATGATATTTTCCTGTACCACATCATGCGATAATTACTTTCTAATATGAATAAATTAGATAAATCGCTTCACTTCGAAAAATTAGAAATGAATGCTGCGATTCAAACCCGGATCCATTTTTTTATGTTAGCAGAATAGCAAACGAGCACGCAGGCCACCTGATGTTAAGTGGTCTCTGTAGCCCATGGACATCCA
>DWKW01001861.1:0-11846 GCA_018250115.1 Doberes anticus | reverse complement strand
TGCTTTACGGCAGAAATAGGTGTAGCGGTGGTACCGCCGCAGGCGAGCCTTTGACATAAGACTCTACCACCATCAAAATCAATTAATTGAACATTACGTAGAAGTGGGTGTACCATTTTAATTCACGCTTTAATAAGAGCGCATACAACAGGCAGCACGCAGAAGACTACTTTACCGATCTTGATCAAACGACCCGTATGGCACCGTGGTTCACGTGCGGTCTACCGTTCGGAGGGTCCTGGGTTCGATTCCCAGCGGGAAGAAATTTTAATGATGAATTTAGATTTCTGTACCCGGTCTGGGTGTTTGTGTGCTTGTTTCAGTGTGTATCCATGACACGCGACACAGGTTAAATCCTACTGTGGGGCTATGAGTGTGAAACGTTAAATACACCCTTCCAATCGAAACGCAACAGTGATGACATTGCCGCTTTACGGCATGAATAGGGGAAGCAGTGCTGCCGCTGCAGACGAGCCTTCGATACAAGACTCTACCTCTCTCTATCTTAAATCTTGGATAAGTAGATGTATGTCATGAGAATAAAGACTAAAGATTGAAGTTTGATTTTAAAAAAAAGTACTGCTTAATGGCGGGCCGTTGACATAAAACTCTACTACCGCCATCATGATTTGATCTAATTTGGTTCGATACCGTTTAGTTTTTAAAATGATTTCTAGCAGAGCTTATTATTAATTATAATATCTTTTACCTGTAAAGGCGTTGCAGAAAGGCCTCTTTTTCGGGGCGAGGATGACGTCATCACTAAGCCTTGGGTCGAAGTTTCTAGGGATCTGTAATAAAGCAATATTTTATGTATGTTAGAATAACAAACGAGCATGAAGACCACCAGATGTTGAGTGGTCATTGCAGCCTACGGACATCCGCATCAAATATCAAATACGACGGAAGTCATATCTGAGGCTGTGTGTGGTTGCGTTGCTACTACTGAGAACTAAATTGAAATGCCTCTTATCCATTATCTTCTGTCTAACCACACCCTTCACATCTAAACACAGCAGTTCTCACACTGCTGCTTTACGGCAAGTCTATGACATAAGACTCCACCGCCAGCAAATAATAATATAAGTAATGCTATAATGAAACATACAAATGTATTACAATCAAATATATATTTTTTTAAATACGTACAGTGGCTGAATAGCAGCATCCCAACAGAGCAACGAGAAGAAGTAACGATACGCGGGCAATGGTCGACATGGCGGCAAATTTGACAGCTCTTGCAAGATGGCGGAACTGAAACAAAATAATTTACAGCATTGGTCGATATGGCGGCAAATTTGATAACTGTCGCAAGATAGCGGAACGGTAAAACAAAATTATACAGAAAAGATATTCTTGAAAATCTGATACCGAATATTAAATGCTTTTGGGATTTTCCACGCATTTCTGTAAAGATATATCTGACAAATAAAGATATATCTGACAGCGCGTGTAATGCATTCGTATTTTGTGTAGTGTCTGGGAAGATGGTGGAGAATCTACATCGTCTTCCGGAAACATGGAGTGGTCGAGCATCGCTAGCAATATCAATGAATTTTAGACTAAACTAAACTAAACTTCATTACTACAAAATAATGTGCTAGCAAATACCTGAAAAAAATAACCACGTTATTAAAAAAAATAGAGACCTCAAAATCTCGACAATGCTCATGAATGTGAATAATTTTGAATAGTCAATAACTAGGTCATCACTCCCTACATACAACAAATTACTGAATACAACATATCAATAAATGATTTATCATCAACCCATTATTGTCTCACTGCTGGGCACGGGTCTTCTCTCGGAGATGAGAGTTTAGGCCATAGTCCACCACGCTGGCCAATTGCGGATTGGCGTGCTTCACATGCCTTTGAGAACATTATGGAGGACTCTCAGGCGTGCAAGTTTCCTCACGATGTGTTCCTTCACCGTTCAAGCGAGTGATAATTAATACGCACATAAATTTGAAAATTCAGAATAGATAGTATTTCGAGAAATAGATGTGCGTGCCGAGATTCGAACCTCGGCCTACCACTACCTACCACTAAATGATCAGACACTATAAATACACTCGATATAAATGATTTACGTATCATATTATACTCGTAATTATGAAATTTTCCAATGTTTGTTCGGGTGAAAACAAAAAAACATAAAGTCCATCTATAACGTAAACTAAACTTGACAGGAGGCATTCAAACTTAGTCCTCAGGAGTAGTAACGCATCCACATACAACCTCAGTTAGGGGTCCGTCCTAGTGAATGTTGGATGTGGATGCTGTGATCAACATCAGACGGCCTGCATGCTCGTTTGCTATTCCGTTCGAATAAAAGAAAAAGTGAGACCGTTCTGAGAATTAATTGTAATGATTTCTTGTCGTCTCCTCAGTGAAATATTTAAAGTTCAGTACGAAGGTTTAAGAAAAAACTCATGAAGTCTGAAGTCAAAACTAGTCTACACCTGAAGGTACATAGTACTTTTACTAGGCACAATATCGCGAATATTAGCCAAATATTGTTCTGACGCTAATGTATTGACCCCGGCGTTCCAGTGGAAGCGCGAAGAGCGCGATCATAAATTCTACGGTAATCTGAAAACTTGGACGTTTTTATACCGACGTGCGCGAATTCGAGAAAAGTCTGGCCAATTCCAACAAGGTCGCTGAAAAATGTTATAACACAATACATGACATACTTCACACTTACATGTGCAGTGTGGGAAAGTTTGAAGTGTTGAAAATATTCGATGTTTCCTTTTCACATTGGACAAACTACAATTAAAGGTAAACTAGATGTGCCCGGCGGTTTGACTTCCGTATTTTTTTTCTTACTTACTTGTCACATTTCAGGTTTATTGGTCAAGTCGTTTCAAGGATTTCGTGATGAGTTAGTAAGTCAGTGGTATATCGAATAAATATATATGTATATAGGTATTTATATACACATGTATATATATATATATATATATATATCGTACATATGTATATTCCTATTATACATAAATATATTGTAATTTTGCTGGTTAAGTGTTTACGCCATGGCCCATCCCGATCATGGCCCAATACTTCACATACTTTTGAGAACATTGTGGAGAATTATCATGCATGGTAACCTAACGGTTCCTAACGATATTTTGTTTCACACTCAAAGATAATTAACTGAGATAAATAGCAGAGCTTTCAACCTATTTTATGTATAATTTAAGGTTCGAATATCGTTATGACGAGTCCCATTAAAATGTCTTAATTTACGCCAAATAAAATTACTTATAAAATCGTGTCTAATTGTGCAAATAATAAGTCGAGGTTAGTGCCCGATTACTCAACAACGTAAGCGGGCGTCAAGACGGTAAACAATACATTCGTAAATTAATTTAACACGCGTTAAATTAGAAGAAACACTAACCGAGCCATCTCCTAGACTTGCAGCAGTAAAACATTAAAGCCCACGGGCTAACCTACGTCAAGTTACGTCAAAATCCTATGACCTTGCAAAATACAACGACCGCGAAATAAAGAAGTCGACCCTTCTCACCGGGGTTACTGAATCATGTTACTAGGGCAAAGAATTCGAAGGGATATACAGTGCGACGTGCGTTAACTTTCCGTTGTACTTTTTTCAAAGTTTTACCTTAAGTTCTATAATAATGTGCTAGGTTACCGTCAACCTATTATCGTCCCAATGAGCATGGATCTCCTATCAGAGATGAGACAGTTTAGACTGTAGCCCACAACGCTGGTAATGTGCGGATTGGCGAACTTCACAAGCCTTTGACAACTTTATGGAGAACTCCCAGACATGCAGTTCCCTCACTATGACTTCCTTTACCGTTAATTTTGAAAATTTATTACAGATAACATTTCGAGATATAGAGGTACGCGCCGGGATTCGAACCTCGACCCACTGGATCGGGGACCAGATTTTTAAACACTAGGCTGTCATTCACAATGTGCTAGGTTACTTTCTCAGTAAAAACGAATAATAGAAATGCAAGCCATAGGGTAATGTACTTAATTTAATGTACTTTTTTTTAAACATAAAAGCTATGCCTATCTCCAACAATGAAGCGACATTAACTGACGATGATCTAATCTTCAGGAGTTCTAGTCCTGGTAGACGCTTCTACAAAACTGTTATCATAGATGGAATTTCAGTTCTTTTTGAGGTTGAATTTTCTTTAGCTGATTTATTACTATTTTGTATGAGCTTCATAACAATAGACATTCCCTTTAATCCACACGTCAAGTATAATTCAAGCCACTAAACACTCTATTTAGAGACTGATACCACCCAATTTTAAAGCTTATGGACTTATATAATAAGAGCCACGTAAAGTGTCGTCGTGAAATGAGAGAACCATGCAGACCTAAGCCACTCAGCGCCGGCTTGTTAAAGTTCCGAGCGCAAATTTCATGTAAATCTAATTCGATCGTTGAATAACAATAAGGAATAATTGCGTATTTACCTCAAAAACGGAATTTTGAGCTTTAATACGTAGAAATAGGAGGATTTTAAAGTATTAACGTTGCAACCTATTTGATTTAACTGTTTGCAGTTGAGTTATTGCTTAACAAATGCGTGATTGCATAGTGATACTCGACTCATTCGAACTTTTTGAGTTTTGCGACCGCAAGTACACATAATATGAATTTTACATGCTAATACATAAAGAGTTACTTTCAATGCAAAATGTTTTGCGACGAATATTAAACAACTCCGGTTATTATACAAGTGATTAACTCAAGAGTTATCATCATTAACCATTCGGTTTTCATAATTTTTGTAAAATCTCCTAAGAGAATGAAAGGGGACGAAAAGTTTATATAAAGAAACAAACACGCATAAAAGGCAGAATCGATTTAAATTAAACTTGACACACAGATAGACCGAGTTCTGAATTGACTTGTATTTTCATTTATTTAATTCAATTCATGTACGCCAGACATTAAGTGGTTGAAGCAGCCCATTGACATCCACATCCAACTGGATCCACCCTCAGACCGACGGACTATCTAAGGCTGTACGCACCCAATTTCTACTCCTGAGGACTAAGTCGGCACTCATATTGTCCAGTTTAGTCCGCCAAACCACACCCTATAAACCACAAGACAATAGTGCAATAACGGTAGAAATGTGAACCAATTAATGCTTATATTTTAAATAAAATTAAGTCATATTTGTATGATCACGCTATACAGCAATCACACAGCTATTTCTAAACATTTGCCACACCCGCCAACGTAGCAGTAATAATGCCACTTAGCTGCATTACTGTTTTATGCAGTAAAAGTTTATTTTTCTAATGTTACATGCTGTGAAGGGCTCACAGCTTCGGCCTTTGCAGCTTCACCGAGTTGTTTGTGGGGAACAGGAAGGGCTCACCCAGGCTTAAAGTGAGTATGGGAGGGGTAGGAGTTAGAGATAGTCGGGCATGAAGACCTCGACCTGAATACGCAACTCCGCCACGAGAAGAAGAGGGTGACGCTGGCATGTGCGACCGACTGAGCGCGTCTCCTGCGAGACTCGTCCTCGGCTCAGGTCGACACGGTGTGTAATTTACGATGATGGTCGGAAGAGGACATTCATGCGAGTACTCCGCATGCCTGCCCGTAGAACGCGGAACTTCGTCCACGCCGGCGAGGACGGCGCGTGTAATCTATTCGTGTTCTGTGCGTTATCGATAACGATTAAAAAAACATCGACAAATGCCATATACGGTAATATTGTCCTAATATATCCAAATTCTAGTAGCAAAACATTGGCGGTTGACTTGTATCGAGGGCTCGCTGGTACCGGCACTATTAGCAGAAGAAATTTAAATTCATTATTTAGATTTAGTCTGCTGGGAATTGAGCCCAAGATACTTCGATCCGCTGATCGTATGTCGACCGTGGTAAAGTACGGATTCATTAATGTCGTTAAATATTGTATAGGTATAATATATAAGGATTACTTATGATGCTGTACTTTATACGTCTTATCTTTTACCCCCTATCTCACTATTCGGTTTAAGAACAAACTAAAATCAAAATACTGTCATTCGTTTTTTATCTTTAAATTTTAGTTCGAAACAAATGATAAACTTGTGAAAAAAATAGCGAAAAAAAAAAGAATTTATTCATTACCAAACAGGGCAATAATCGTTGTACATTTAAGGACATCGATTGAATTGAAGAACTTTGTTTCAATAATCAAATACTGTGGACGACTAATTGCGTAATTTTTATCACAATGTTCTACGCAGTCATAGTTCATTCGTTCGTTTCATATACCGGTATCATAGTCTCGTTACTATGTGAATATTTGTATCGCGTATCCATATTTTTGGTACTGAAGCTCATGATTACTTATCTTTTCTTTGTCTCGTCTCTAGTAAGTATAGTTATATTTTCCATAATATTTATTTCCAAGCGCATTTTTAATTGTAAGGTTGTCAGTATCGTCGTACCAACATAATAATAAAACACGTGTAAAGTGAGCGTCAAGTAAGTGACATAATATCAGTAGTACCCACCTCTGTCGGAAGGACGCTGCCAGTTCTTCATCTGCGGCTAAATCTATTGTTGAGCGTGTTCTTGCCTTGTGAATATAAAATCGATTGATATTCTCCTAATATGTATGTGATTAGTGAAATATATGAAAGCGGTAAATAAAAATTTGTTTATTTTAGGCAGACAGTAGAATTACCTATGTACACGTGACCGAAGTCTCTGACAAAAATATCGAATCCT
Organism: Doberes anticus; assembly: GCA_018250115.1. Taxonomy (NCBI): domain Eukaryota; kingdom Metazoa; phylum Arthropoda; class Insecta; order Lepidoptera; family Hesperiidae; genus Doberes; species Doberes anticus. Next base: position 5,111 of record DWKW01001861.1, on the reverse strand, counting down.
ATTATCAATTAAATTGCTATTTAATAGTAACTTTAGTTTTGCCCTCTGAAATTCGCTACATATAAGAATTGTACAAAAATACTAAAGAGATGTCATGTTATTTAAATTAATATAAAAGCAAATAAGCTTGGTGGTGGTAGGTCTTTCTTCGGAGGCTTGCCAGCGACGGCCCTGCCGTGCACCTATTTAGGCCGTAAACAGTATGAGTATTGCTGTGTTCCAGATTGAGGGGTATAATTAGGCAGAAGACAGGAGGCAAAGGAATAGCAACACATACACATACAACCTCAGACCGGACTTCCGTCCTAGGTGAGGTTTGATGTTGATGTCCATGGGATGTAGTGACCACTAAACATCAGGTGGTCTGCATGCTATTCTGCTATTTAGTTAAAATATTAAATGACCATGCAAGACATAAGTCCTATCTGAGCTCAGACGTAGATGCGTTGCTAAACCTGACACTAAGTTTTAATGCCTTGTGTCCAATCGAACAGTCGGACAATAAATTAACGTCAGTACCAAATACCGTGAAACTGTAATAGTACGATAGTTGACAGTTTAAAAATAACTTCTTCTATATTTCTAATGTTATTCTTCTCATTATGACTATTGATTTTTCTAGTCTAACTTATTCTTTAATAAGATCATACAATAAGAACTAGTACTGCATTATTGTTCAATCAGTACAATACAATCGAACAATCGGACAATAATTTGATAAAAGCGCCGCATTGTCGCTCCGGGAACGTTTCAAATAAAAAAGTAAAAAAATACACTTCTGTTGCGGACACATTTGTGCTTCTTAATACTCTAATGTACGACAACATATATTCTATAGCCGACTTTAAATTTATATTCGATCGTTATTTTTCGTTTTTTATTTACCTAGATGCACGTTTGATTGTAAATTTTAAAAACCAATTTCGTGGATTATGACGTTAGTATTCTGATTTCAAAACTTTTGTTTCAAAAACTTTGATACTGCGATAAAATTCAAGTTAGGTAGGTAAGACTAGTGTCATACCTTGACCTCTGCTGTACTGTACATACATTAACGATTAACAAGGTCTTTTCAAACGAAACGCTTTTAAAAATGTGTCCGCAAACTTTATTTTCTCTTTCAATTCTTCACTCATACCATTGTCAATGGAAATGTCTAGTGAATACTATATAGAGACTAAATCTTCTTTCACAAATGCGAAGGACTTAGTACAGTAAGGACATTAAAAGCTTTAAGTTTAGAATGTTCAAAGAGATAGAGAAACCACTGTAATGCTTTTATGTGAAATTGAATGTCCAACATTTCATATGAACATTTGTGGGAATTCTCATTCATTGGTCTCGAAACTTAAATCTTTTCAGAATTAAGCAATTTCAATGCTATATGAAATGTAGTTTCCTAAGCCCGGCTTAATAACTATATCCTCTGTTCAATTATATCATGTTCAATTTCTTACACAGAAATAAAGACGCTTTTTAATTTTAAATGTGACTCTTGTCGTTAAAAAAATTAATTGAATTTATATACTTCTATCATGTCCAGTTACCAACCCGGCGTAGAGTCAAATGTTCATCTGATGGCTACTTTGATAGATTTAGAATAAAAGATGTAAGGGAAATGAAGAAAGGAAGTGTTTTCCATTTTCCTTTTTTTTATCATAATGCAGGCGGAGTCACCATCACTAACTTGTTAAGAAATAAAACCATTCCTACTAGTAACTTCGGTAACATAAATTTTATATCAATAGAATTATTACATATCGAATGCGGTGCTGAAAAGCGCGAATATGTTAACTGCGGATGCGCATTGTTTAAGGTTAATAAATGTGTCGCAAGTTCTGTAAGAGCGAATATAAATAAATTAAATAAATAAATAACGCTTTACACTCATAGCCCCACAGTAGGATTTAACCTGGGTTGTGGGTGCCATGGACACACAGAAACAAGCACACAAATGCCCAGACCAGATACAGAAATCTAAATTCATCATTCAAATTTCCACACTGCTGGGAATCGAACCCAGGACCCACCGAACGGCAGACCGCACGTTGACCACGGCGCCATACGGGTATGTAATTGTAATGTAAATTGTGTCCTTTATAAAAATATGCTGTAGTGTTACGGATAAAAAATAACTGTATAACTTAATAAGTATTCAGGTTGTACGGTTATTTTTTACAATGCTTATTTTAAATGCGGTGCAAAAAAGAATATGACAGTATAATTGCGGATGCGCATTTCAATATGAAAAGTACTTCGGGCGGTATCGGATATGTATCGCCAAGGTACTGCGGTAGTGACAAGTACGCTCTTTGTAATCTCTTAGCTTCGGCATGACAGTATGAGTTCAAGTCCTACCAGTGATTTCGACAATTGTATAGCTTGTGCAATGTTCAGGAAGTTTATGTACATATATAGAAATGCCTGTAGAACTTTTGGATGCGGTACCAACAAACATAACATGTAACTGCGGATGCGCTGAAATGTAGAAATGACTGCAGTCGACATTTAAGTCTTTTAGATTAGCCAAGCCACTATGAATGTAATACCTACCATTTATTTCGACTGCACAGTTTTGTGTCAATTCTTTTGCGATGATGTTTAAAACAATAAGGAGCTCGATGATCGCGTGTGGGTGTCGCGAAGAATTGGGACAACTATGATGTTAATTCCTACCAGTCATTTCAATTGCACCGTTTGTGCCAATTGTTTTGGAACGAATATTAAAACAATAAGGAGCCAGACGGTCACGGATAGCGTGCCACAGTGAATCTGGGCAACTATGATGTTAATTCCAACCAGTTATTTTGATTGCACCATTTGTGCCAATTGTTTTTGGACGAAGATTAAAACAATAAGGAGCTCGATGGTCGAGGGTGGATGTCGCGGAGAATCCACCACCACGATAATTGTTATTACCAATTGTGATTCCGATTGCACCGTTTGTGCCCATTGTTTTAGGACGTGTATAAAAACGATAAGAAGCTCTATGGTAGCGGATGAGTACCGCAGAGAATCGAGATAACTATGACGTTAATTCTAACCAGTTATTTCGATTGCACCATTTGTGCCAATTGTTTTAGGACGAAGTTTAAAACAATAAGGAGCTCGATGATCACGGGTGGGTGTCGCGGAGAATTGGGACAACTATGCTGTTAATTCCTATCAGTTATTTCGATGATTGATGATTTTGATGATTTTCAATTATGATGGTGGTAGAGTCTTATGTCGAAGACTCGCCTGCGGCGGCACCACCGCTGTACCTATTTCTGCCGTAAAGCGGCAGTGTGAGAGCTGTTGTGTTTCGGTTTGAAGGGTGTGGTTAGACAGAAGCCACCGGACAAGAGGCATTCCAACTTAGTCCTCATGAGTAGCAACGCATCCGTATGTGAATGGACCTCAAATAGGACTTTCGTCCTACTTGAGGTTTGATGTGGATATCCATGAGCTGCAGTGACCACTTAACATCAAGTGGCCGCATGCTCGTTTGCTATACTACTAACATTTAAAAAAATGGGTTGCACCGTTTGTGCCAATTTTTTTGGAACGAATATTGAAACAATAAGGAGCTCAATGATCGCGGATGGCGTGCGCAGAGAATTGGGACAACTATAATGTTAATTCCAACCAGTTATTTCGATTGCACTGTTTGTGCCAATTTTTTTGGAACGAATATTAAAACAATAAGGAGCTCAATGATCGCGGATGGCGTGCGCAGAGAATTGGGACAACTATGATGTTAATTCCAACCAGTTATTTTGATTGCACTGTTTGTGCCAATTGTTTTGGAACGAATATTAAAACAATAAGTAGCTCGATGGTCGCGGATGGCGTGCGCAGAGAATCGGGACAACTATGATGTTAATTCCAACCAGTTGTTTCGATTGCACTGTTTGTGCCAATTGTTTTGGGACGAATATTAAAACAATAAGGAGCTCGATGGTCGCGGGTGTGGTGTCATCGTGTATTGGAACCGCTGTGATTGTAATTCCTTCCGGTTATTTCAATTGCAACTTTTGTGCCAATTATTTTGGGACGAAGTTTAAAACAATAAGGAGCTCGAAGGTCGCGGGTTGCGTGCCGCGGAGAATCGGAACACCGACAAAAAAGGGTTTCAACATTATCGGTACTAGTATGTTAACTTTATTCAATACTTAATACTTTTCAGTATCACGGTAAGATTTTTTCTTTGTTATATTCACTAGAAATGAAATTATAGATGTAAAATCGAACTATTTCTCTTTTAAAAGATCTTTCGCTGTCTATATTTTATTACAGACATTATTTATTCTTTTTGTCTTGTCTGTACGTTTTTGTAGTTTAGCTAACGGTTTAAATAAATCAAATATTTGGGAAAACTATCATTCCGACAAATGTTTGATTGGGATTTTTCATAAAGTCTTAAAAATTAAACGATAGCCGATATATTTTTATGTCAAAACGTTCAAATTTTTGTACCATGAAATAAAAGGGCGACGTGTAATGTACAGTGATGTGGAAAATACACGGCCCATTTAGTAACCACTACATAAAGTCCGGAATACGTGAACATATATTAAGTGTACATATTCATACATTTAAAACCATTCCCGAAGTCGCGTTCGAACACCTCTTAACTATAAAAGTTTCAGCCCTAACTCCGCTAACTCCTAGGTGTTAAGTCTTAAAATCGATCGTCGCCGGCACCAGTCCTTCTGTTTTGCGAGTCCAAGGTGAGCTTATTTTTTAGGTCGAATAATGTTCAATGTCAGAAAAGCCGCAGAACTAAATTGTTCCCAGAATTAGTTTAATACACACGCACATAAAGCGCCGATCGTGAGCCGCATGAACCGCACTTGCATGATAATGGCGCTGCGCTGACCAGTCTCGCGATAAAACGAATGCAAAGCCGACCGAAGTCGTGGGGTAATGAAATCAAAAGTTAAGTGAATGCGCAGAAATAATGTGGCAGTGCACAAAAAAATATCGATAAAACGCACGGCGGATGTACCGTACCAATACGGATTTATAAATATTTAATTAAAATACTACCTACTTAGCCCTTTGTTTTTTACCTTTCGTTACCCTTTGTTTACGGAAGAATAACTTTTAAATGATAAAAAAAATATATT
>DWKW01001860.1:0-11848 GCA_018250115.1 Doberes anticus | reverse complement strand
TTTTCCATAACGTTCTCAAAAGCATGAGAAGTAGGTACTCCAATTCTCACTTGGCCAGCATGGTAGACTATGGCCTAAACTCTCTCATGTCTGAAAGAAGACCCTTGCCCAGCAGTGGGACAATAATGGTCTCATATTATGTATATTTACCGACTACTTCCTCATTCTCCACAATGTATTAGAATAAAATCCTAGCCTGTAATGGTTGTTATACTAAATACTGATAATCGTGATGCTCGCACTGGAAGATTATATTATGTACTAGCTGTGCCTAAAATAAAAGTAGCCTAAATTACTCCTTATTACATCAGCTATCTGCCAGTGAAAGTCCCGTCAAAATCGGTACCGCCGTTCCAGAGATTAACCGGAACAAACCGACAGACAGATAAAAATTGTAAAAAAAATATATTGGTGTATGTGCCGTGTATACATAAATATACACTTAATAAAAAGCTATTATTTTAGTATTACAAACAGACACTCCAATTTTATTTATTTAGATGATGAGTTTAGTCGACACTTTCAAACTAATCAGTGAAGAATATATCCAGTTAAGATAAAAAAGATCATAAAAAGCAAGTCTCGTCCGCCGCCGAGAATCGAACCTCAAATGAAGAAGTGCTCGACTTTGCACTTCCACTGATTAAATTATGTGGACTTCTTTTTTCATTCTTCGTCAGCGTTTGCTGGAACAGTTTCGGAAGATAAATTTGCCTTTAATCTGAAAACAGTCTGGTTTGATTTTAGTTTTTTCAAACTTTATTTTGTTTAAGTATCTAATTTGCGGGCAGTGATAGATTAGAATTCCGATCTCCCACTCTAGTGGGTCGGGGTTCAAATTCCAGCATGCACAAGTGTGTTTTCGGTGTTATTATAGGTAAAATTAATTTCTTATCGTTGAGAAATTCATTTTCACACCTTAAAGGAAAAATTCATAAGAAATTAAAGTGAATATACATTTTATTATTACTCGAACGGAATAACAAACGAGTGTGGACATGGACATCCACATCAAACCTCAACTAGGACGGGAGTCCTATCTGAGGTTGTATGTGGATGCGTCGCTATTCCTGAGGACTAAGTTGGAATGCCTCCCGTCCAGTGTCTTCTGGCTTCACACACTTCAAACAGAAACACAGCAGTTATCACACTGCTGCTTTACGGCAGAAATAGGTTCAGCGGTGGTGCCGTTGCAGGCGAGCCTTCGGCATACACTCTACCACCATCATATATAATACTTTCCAACAGTAAATAATTAGACGAACTTTTATTACGTGCTTATTTAAAATTGATAATCGCTTCCTTTCAACAATCGAATCTTAGACCTCTAATATTAGATTTGATCGAAGTTATATGCGCGAAATGTATTATCACTCATTAAACTTGGTACAAAATAATATATTGTTCTAATTCCATGCGCGAGTCAGACCAATGTCTGCATGTCCATGTTTTTATTTTAAAACTGAGATCGTCATGAGCAGGTGGTATTTTCTATATTTCTTTTAACGTAACGTTTCACACTCATAGCCCCACAGTAGGATTTAACCTGTGTCGTGGGTGCCAAAGACACACACAGAAACAAGCACACAAACATACAGACCAGGTACAGAAACCTATATTCATCATTCAAATTTCTGTCTCGCTGGGAACCGAACCCAGGACCCTCCGAACGGCAGACCGCACGTTGACCACGGCGCCACGCGGGTCGTCATATTATTTATCGAAAATTGTTATACTCTGTCGTGGCGTAAGTGAGTGGCTTGATTCAACTAGGGAAACGGGATCACATCGTACAACGTCGTCAGCAACATTTTGGCGAAAATCAACTTACATTTTCTGTGTGACGTCATTCGGGTCATTTGATCGCAGGTCACGAGGTGCGAGGTAATCTTGTAAAAATGTGAAATTCTTGTCGCCTTATTTTAAGACCCATACTCGTATTGTTTTTATTCATATTTATACAGGACATTCGTTTGTATGTTTACCCACGTACAATACGTACGTAGTGTGTTTCATACAATCTGTGTATATAAAACTTGAGCGATAGCCCAGTGGTTAAGCAACTCAACCTCGCTACGATGGGTCGAGGTTCAAATCCCGGCAAGTACCCCTATTTCTCGGAATATTTCCTATTCTAAATTTTCGCAAATTACTTGCATATTATAAATTGATTAATTCTCCTTAACGGTAAAGGAAAACATCGTGAGGAAACCTGCACGTCTGAGAGTTCTCCATAATGTTCTCGAAGGCGTGAGATGTCCGCCAATCCGTACTTGGTCAGCGTGTTGGGGTATTACCTAAACCAAGACAAAGGTCTGGGCAAAGGCCCAGCAGTGGGACAGTAATGGATTGGCGATTGATATAGAAATGAATGTTTGTATATTTGTCCCCCATGCGGTTCTAAACCATAGATCCGATTACCATGATACTTTGGTTGGTTGTTCAGCGTAAATCCGTGTATGTAACTTTCTGAAAAAAAAAATCCTATTAAAAAAAGCTGATTTTAAAAATTTTAAGATGTTTTATTTGTCTATATACCATTTCATTATTTTCTTGATGGTGGTAGAGTCTTATGTCAAAGATTCGCCTGCGGCGGCACCACCGGTACACCTATTTCTGCCGTAAAGCAGCAGTGTGAGGTCTGCTGTGTTTCGGTTTGAAGGGTGTGGTTAGGCAGAAGACACCGGACAAAAGGCACTCCACTTAGTCCTCATGAGTAGCAACGCATCGACATACGACCTCAGATAGGACTTCCGTCCTAGTTGAGGTTTTACGTGGATGTCCATGGGCTGCAGTGACCACTTAACATCAGGTGACATGCATGCTCGTTTGCTATTCTACAAAAAAACTTTTATTGATTCTCGTCGTCCTTTATCGTCGAATGGTCCCATAATTATGAGATAATTAAGTATATTTAATTGTCAATTTCTCGAGTTATTAAATTGTTGTACATAACATAAATCGCATATAACTCATTAGTGGAGGACATTAAAGCATTATGATTCGTTAGGAACGTTTTATGGCTCAATGAAAATGGCGTATGCATGAGATTTTGCCTAACCACTCCTCCTGTAGACATAGACTTGAAATTGGACAGACCAAACCTTTTAATATCAAAGCTCTAATGTAAGTAAGTGAGCACTGCAGCTATGCAGCTATGCAGCAATGTTGCTTTTTGTTATACAATCAGCCAATAACATGCGAACGGGATTGTTTATTTACATAATTCAGTTTGCGGCACCACCTATTTCTACGCTGCTGTGTTTCGGTTTGATGGGTGTGGTTAGGCAGAAGATGCTCGAGAGGAAGCGTTCCAACTTAGTCGTCAGGACGCATCCGCTAGCGATTTCAAGTAAAACTTCGGACTTATATGAGGTTTGAAGATACTGGACTAGCAACGAGACCACGTATGATCTCAGATAGGACTTCCGTCAAAGGATGGCCACAGGCCGTAGTTACCACTTATCATCAGGTGGCCTGCATCGTTTGCTATTCCGTTATTATACGAAAATCATTTTCTCTCTGATCTTCTCTTTAATAGTCATTTGATTTCCATGGTGGTGGAGTCTCACTATTGCGTCGAAGTCTCGCCTGCAGCGGCGGCACCGCTGTATCTTTTTCTGCCGTAAAGCAGCAGTGTGAACACTACTATAGGGTAGTCATAGGTCATTTGCAATGGCAGATTGTTTTTTTTTTAAACGAAACCAAGGCTCAGGAGAATAGGCTATCTAATTGTAAGTCTTAAATGACAGACGGACGAGCAATATACCAGAGGTGTCGCTAAATACTTCGGTTGTTGTAAAAATTTCTAGTCATTTCTATTCCTTACTTGTTCTGTGGTAGTGAATACATTGTCGGCTCATTATTACGACTGACCGTAAGAAGATATTAATATTAATGTAATAATTAAAGTTTTAATATTGGACTTACTATGAACTTTATGATAGAAACATTTTCAGATTTCGCAATTGCTGTTAGCTATTCATTGATAATAAACTGATAAAGGATGATGTTGTAGCCATAGTGAACTGGAAATATTGAAATATCGAGTCAAAAAAAAGTTAAACACGGCTTGCACTGTCCTGTACCTGTACGGTCATCATCAACCCATTATTGTCCCACTGCTGGGCACGAGTCTTCTCTCAGAGATGATAGGGTTGAGATCATACTAAGGCCAGGTACAGATATAGATATAGAGATATACTAACTTAGTCCTCACGAGTAGCATTCGGATAGGACTCGAGACCTATTTGGATATTCATTGGCTGCAGTGACCAATTACAATCACTGGCCACCTTTGAAAAAAAAATAGGTTTTACTTTGATGTTTTGTGTGTAGTGCGTTCGTGTTTTATCCCTTTCAATTCTTAACTGTTTCCCGTCATCCTAGTTTTCATCAACACAAGGCCGAATTCTCATTTGCCGTAAAAAAGTAAAGCCGACAGGCGTCCCACTGGGAGGAAATCATTAATTAGTGAGAGTTACCCCTGCACTATACGAGATCGTTCGACCTTTATAATTGGGCGATATTCTAACAAATATAGCGTTATTAAAGCATCTTTTCCACCCTAAGCTAGTGGCGAACGTTTTCGGCGCTAATATCGAATAGAAGATTCGCTGCTTGCATAGGAAGACTATAGTTGATACGACTCGCAACTTTACTCTTATGAAGATATAAATATAAATTGAGCGTAACTGTTAATTAAACAGATGTAAAATGATTAACTCGCAATATTGAGTCTAAATTTATATGGTATAAAGGTTTTTTAATTCCAAAAGTTTACAATTAAGTATTAATATACTTATTTTTTCAGTCTTAATGGAATAGACACTGCCACCTCGGTGCACAAGTTTTAGTGGTAAATAAAGAGTTAAAAACTTGAAGCCTATCAAACTACTGTTTATCGGGTTGGAGAGTGTAATTAGGCAGAAGAAACTGGACAGGAGGCATTCCAACTTAGTCCTCAATAGTAGCAACGCTGGATGCGTTGCACACTACCTCAGATAGGACTTCCGTCTTGAGGTTTGATGTGGATGCCCATAAGCAGCTGTGACCACTTAAAATCAGGTGGCCTGCGTGCTCATTTGCTATTCTGTAAATATAACAAAGATTACAGGGCTATAGGTTAGACGCTACTGCTAGCACTAACTAAATTTGGATTCTTGGACAAAGTGCATGCTAACAATGGCGCGACTTTTCTTTTACACAAAGGGAAGAAAATTTTTGCTACTTTGGCTTATGTAAAAATATTTTACTGTCAGAGCAAATAAATGGTTTTTTTAATCATTTTTTATACGTCACATTGTAATCTTGGTATAGTTTTAATAGTTAATGCTGGCATTTCCTTTCACTATTGTATTAAGAACTCAAAGATATAAAACTGTAATTTTTCATATCTCTTTCTTTCCGTTCTCGCTTACCGTGCTACTTATTTCGTTCGCAGTGCAACAAGTCCTTTACGGACGGTGCTCGAACAGAAATATTGCGCTATTAAAATAAAAATGGACTCTTCAATTTCTCTACGCCTCATTTGTTCCTGTTTGTCTAATGCCTTTGTTTTTTTATTCTTGTATCGTTCGTTCCCTTTCCGATGCCCTCGAGTATGAGAAATGATATCCAATTTATTATTCCAATTTACAACTCTCAGAGAATTAATATTTGAATAGTTGCTGTGATTTATAGTGGCGCTGGTGGTATATTAGATTAAATTTTTGTTTTTAATCAATATTTTATGAAATTATCTTAAATTTTATGCTTATGGCTTTAAGTTGTTAAGTTTAGTCTTTTAAATTTTATTAGTTTTTATGTACTGTAAGTTTTCATGAATTGTAAGATTTTTATTTAAAAAAAAAGAGTTCAAATGACATTTCGGTTTAATAAAAATTAAACATTGAAACAATAACATTCAAAATTAAATTTAAATATGAATTGATATAAACATTGACAGGGTCTTAAAATATTATAGACAAAATCGAACAGTGTCAATAGAATACTTTCTGTTGTTGTCATTTATACGTAAAATAACAAATAACTTGTAACGTCCCGAAACAGATACAGAAGTAAATCGGTTACAAGGGAAATGCTTATCCCGTGCAGGAATATCTTTCAGCAGATCCGCAAAGAAGGAAAGTTGAAAGATAGAGGCAAACTCAGTACAACTAAACTAAACTAGCCAATACAACTAAACTAAAAAAATATAAGTATGAGTAAATGTAAAAGAATATACAACACCAATAAAATCCACATATAATTTTAATCAATCATCATTATCATCGTCAACCCATTACTGTCCCACAGCTGGGCACGTGTCTCCTTTCAGAGATGATAGGATTTAAGCTATAGTCTGCCTCGCTGGCCTCGTACGGATTGGCGTCCTTTTCAGGTCTTTGACAACATTATGGAGAATTCTTAGGCATGCTAGTTTCTGCACAATGTTTTCCTTCATCTTTTATTTTCTATCCCTTTTTAATTCCATTAAATTTCCATTAATTTATAGCCGTTATTAAAAAAATATATATAATTCATTTTTTAATTCCATTAAATTTCCATTAATTTATAGCCGTTATTAAAAAAAAAAGAGTTCACAATTTTCTACTAGTAGGTATAAATTTGAAAATAAACAATTCAGTTTTGAAAAATAATAATTTTTTCTAAAAAAAATTATAAATTAAAAAAAACAAAATCTGAAATCTGAGAAATTGTTTTTTAATAAGTTTTTTATTGTTGACCAATATTGTTCTAAGTTTAAATAACCCGATCCCACTCTAAATTTTCTTGTTTTTTTTAAATAGTTTAAAATCGTGAACTCTAACTTGGGTGCGATTGCAGGCGGTCGGCGAGATAAATCATTGTAGCGCTTCTTGATGATCATTGGATGCTGCGTTGATTGATTGGACTTCATCTCCGAGCTTGGGTCTGTTTATCGACTGTTTACGGGTTAAGTAAGTGCGTAACACGGTATGAAAACCAACTGAAAGCTTATAAAAGTGTTTAACAATAGAATTGTAATAACTATTGTTTAATAAATCGTTTATAAACGTAATTTAAATAATAAATATCAACCAATAATTAAATAAATGCCGCTTGATCACTGAATCCCATCGAAATCCACATTCAACAAATTATGCCGAAGCCCTGTATGTTGTTGTACATGGATGCGTTGCTACTCCTGAGGACTAAGCTGGAACGTCTCCTGTCCATCATCCTGCAAACCTACACCGTATCAAATAAACGGAAGCATAAGATAAGGGCATATTAGCTTATATTTATTTTCTCACATTAGTTCTATGACCAGGTCGGAATTCAAATCATGTTTTATTATCGTGAACCGATCCAATTCGGTACTGCTATCCTTTGAGACATTACGCCTTTTACCATTTTACGCATTTTAACATTACGCCTATAGAAGCGAATTCTATTCGCTTCTATAGGCGTAATGTTATCAAAGAGTTACCACTTCAAAACGAGGTTATGTACGAGATTACCTCAGAAACCGTCTCAGTTAGGCGAAAAAGTATTCATTAACTAAATTGCTTTAACAATAATCGATGGTCATTCTTAGACGCAATTAAGTTTATTGAATGAGAATTTGGATGAGCTGGACAAAATCGAATCTCCGCAGTTTATCAATTGTGAACGCTACACTGACATAATTAAACAAAGGGGTTATTGAATTTTTTTAAATAATTTTGATTGAAATAAATTTTAACGATTCGAACTGGCAATTATACAGATATGAAACTAGTAAAATTTGCAACGTTTCATTGAAATCATTTCTATTGCAATATTAAGTGGCATATGGAATAAGTTGTGATGAACAGGATTGATCCATTAGAATTGGACAAGCCCGAACTGTCTGTAATATCTACGAGTATGCTGTCATACATTCCCGATTGTCAATTGAAAGGTTTTTTTTTTCACTAACCTACCGCCCTTAACTCGATGTATAAGAGTCAAAAATGGACTCCTTTTCAATTGACCTCTCGATTATTCGACAGCGCATACAACAGAGGGGTCAAGCTTGCAGCACAAGATACTCTCTGCTTTTACTGTACGGATCTTGTTCAAATAAATTGCAGTATTTAAGTATTACTTTTCTCTAAACTAAACTGTGAAATTGTCATGCAAATAAATTCAGAAAGTTTTTGCGCGAATTCAGAATAAATATACAAACAAATAAAAATTCTAAAAAGAAAAACGTTTTGTGTAGAAAAACCTGCGAATAGTCGATATAAGTTAGATTAGATATCAAAAGAGGACCCATTAAAGCAGTATTGATAAGTACGACGACGTCGGGTGCAAGTCTAGTTAAAGAAAAAAAATGTTATGCTACGGACATATTGTTACTGTTAACTTGCATTTTCCGTTCTGAATTATCGAAAAATAAATATTCGCTTCGTCATTCAAGCTGGGTGCCTACGATTTTACGAATATTAATCGATTGCCGGGCCCCCGTTAAACGTAATCGATATTTCGTCTCCACCGGCCGCTCGTATCGATTAATTACGAGAATTGATTAGAGGGGGCGGCGCTTCACTAACGAGTCTGGGTCGTGTTTGTTTAATTACTTTTAAATCCGCCTTCGAGAAGCTCTCTCTTTCGCTTCTGGTCTTCAAATGTTTAGGTGTACTCGTTTAGACATAATATCTGTTCTAATATTACAAAGAGGTATTGTTGTTCGAGTATTAATTATGTGAGTTTAATCAATTTCCGGAATAAATCCGTGATCCGAAATCGGACCGATTCCGTGAAAATGCTTTCTCCTGATTTATATTTAAGCCGATAGTGGATTCGACGGTGGCTCTACCACCATCCTTTGTCGAAGGTTTGCTTCCGGCGCCACCACCGCAGCCCTTTTTTCTGTCGTAAAGCAGCAGTATCAGCACTGTGGTTGAAGGGCTGTAAGGCAGAATAAACTGGACAGGGGTATTCTAAGTTAAAGCTCAGTGGTATCAACGCCTACGTACGACCTCAGATAGTACTTCGAACCTATTAGAGTTTACTTGTTTTGATTTAAAAATAAAAAAAATTGTGCGTGAAGTCCACGCGTTGTAGAAGTTAAATTTACAATGTGCACATAACAAAAACAAACCGCATTGTAAAAATACAAAAAAAATCATTAGCAAAGCTAACCGATTTATTGAACCGATGAATTTATCATACTATTATTGAAATGAATGAGATTTATTAAGATAAAAGCTAATTAATATATTATAAATTTAGATAATATTAAAATTATTTGAAAAAATGCACGTTTAGATTTTTTAATTTCCAATTACGTATTTTTTTATTTTTTTATATTACTTAATTTCTGTTTTTTAAAATTAGTTTTAATATAATTAATGTCTACTAAATTGACAGTCATATTACTTAAAACTTGAAAATTTCAATGGATTTATATACATTTACTGATACTTACAATCAAAAAGTGAAGTTAATACAGAACGAGGGATGGGCCCAGCAGTGGGTCAATAATGGGTTGAGTTGAGAGTGAGACAATTAACCACGTATTATACACGGTCTTGACTTTCTACCAATGGAAGCAAAAATTCAGGGACGTTAAATCATTATCAACATCATCAACCCATTATTATACGGTCACATCCCACTGGCAACCCGCTAAAAATTTCTGCCCTGCCAGGAATTGAACGCAGGACACTCCGAACAGTAGACAAGTACGTTGAACACATGACCCGTATGTGCGTTAAACATCAAACGAAACGGCAGTTCTAGGCTCTTAGAGCGAATGTTTGTGCTAACATTTTACCAAATAGAACGTATAAATATTATTTCGGTTATAAATCGTAAGAAACACCGGTTGGCTTAAAAAATATATAAATTAGCTGTCACAGAAAAGGGCGCGCCGTTTCACACGGTGCTAGAGCAGGTTCCATAAAACATACAAAAATGCTGTTTTCGCTCGGCTTTTTTAACATCTCATAATTAGATTTGGCGAGGGTTCGTCCCACCGAATAACCGAATGTATGGTACAAGTTAGAGCAGATATTAAGGAAACTCTCTTCTACATTTGCACATGCTAAATTGGCGGTTCTTATACTTGTATGAATGTATATATTTTATTTTACTAATAACTAGTAGAAACTGTACTACAATGGACAATGTCAAATGCTTACATGTCGTATTTCGAGGATTTTTCTTTATGTTACAATAGTTATTTAATTTGCGGTAACAGAAGCTTGTAAACTAAAATTGTACGTAGCAGCAAATTTAATGGAATGTTTTCATTTACATGGGAATGTTCCCACCGACGTCAAGAGTTGTTCAAGGATGGAGGTATATCGAAAAAAAATGACTGGGACCATCTACACATTCTCTCAAACATTTCCTATGTTTGTTCCTAATATCTTTTCAGGAAAAAATAAGATTTTAAGCAGTTTGAGAAATGCTGTGTTTCGGTTTAGGGGATGTGATTACGCTGAAGACACTGGGCAGGAGGCATTCTAACTTAGTCCCCACGAGTTGCACCCCGCATACACCAACAGCCTCAGGTAGGACTTCCTTACTAGTTGAAGTTTGAACTCGAGGTGGGTTTGATGTGGATATCTATGAGCTGCAGTGACCACTTAACATCACGTGGCCTGCATGCTCCTTTGCCATTCTGTTAATATTAAAAATTAAGAGCCTTATTTTTAAAATGAACATTTTAATATCAGTGTATAATTTTCCTAAATTATTGCATTTATTAATTCTATTACTTGATTTCACTCCAACTTTCGCTTATGGCTTGGTCCACGTCATAATGAGAGTCAGTTAGGGGGCGGGCCCGTGTAGATGAGCTCGCCGGGATAAAAATTCGATTACAAATAATTTAACTGAGTTCCTATTTGTTTTTCATTAATATTCTGTATCTGATTACATTTTTCAAATTAAAAAATTATCTATAGATGCCTATTGGGATAGAGAAGAGTATTTTTTCGTTCGTGGTATGTGATATTATTTTGAACGTCCAAATTATTTATGTTCATTGTCTCACCGCAAATAATATTTAAAATACTATTTCGTTCACTACTTAGTTAAACAATGTCTGAAATTTAACTTTGGAAGAGAGTAAGGCTATTAAATCTAAGTTTGCGAGTTGCGAGTCTAAGTTGCGAGTTAGAAAATTATTCTTATCTTGGATCCGTATGGGAGAGTGGTCAAGATTTCTCTGTAATTCAGAAGGTTCTCAATTCTATATCAAATTAAAAAAAAAATTGCTTTATAAATTTAAATTTCTGTCTATGGTCTAGATTAAAGTTTTCCTGTCTATGTGGGTCCATGGCACCCACGACACAGATGATGATTGTGGTTCTGAGTGTGAAGCGTTGTTTATTCATATTCTCTTATTGAGACATGGCCGTCATGGTCTGTCATTCGAATTACATGGTGGTAGAGCCTTATGTCGATGGCTGAAGCTAGGCTATGCGTCAAGCATCAGTGCGCGCACTGCTGTATCTTGGTTTAAAGGGTACCACTACACTTTAGACAGAGTACATTGGACAGGATCCATTCCAACTTAGTCCTTAGGAGTACGTTACGTGTGACCTCATATAGGACTTCGACTCTATTTAAGGTTGAATGTGGACGTCCGTGGGCTTTAATAAAATCAGATGGACTGCAAGTGGGCGGGTGACTTGTTAACGCCAGTTTCCGATTCAGAGGGTCCTGGATTGAACTCGCCGTTTCGTAGAAATATAAATGACGAAATATAGGGGAAAGGTGTACATAATGATCCCTTTAAGGAAAAATTAAAAATTATGGCGAAAGTATAGCAGTCATAGAAATCGTTGAATTAAATTTGATTCATACACTTAACAGCTGTTAAATTGGCATACTCATTTTTGTAGAA
>DWKW01001859.1:0-11848 GCA_018250115.1 Doberes anticus | reverse complement strand
AATTAAAATACTAGTAAAACATTCTAAGATTAGTTTCATATCCTCATAGTTGAATGGGGAGGTTTTCTATTTGCTGGAGCGGGTGGCAAGCCCGGTCCTACTAAGGGTGACATTGATGGAGACCTAGTAGCAAGTGGGGATAGAGAGGGAGAGAAGGAGGGAGACATGGCAGCGGCAGCAGAAAAACCACCAGGAACATCATGACTTATAGGTGATCTAGGTAATAAATGTTGGGGCTGTCTACATGATAATGATGGAGCTGGACAACTCCTGGGAGCTACTGTAGTTAACAATGGCGGAGGTACACTTTTGCCACCTGATATAGAAGTCCCTTTACTCTTAGCACTGGAAGCACCACTGTTTCCACTCTGGAGAGAAACGGCATCGTCTTTTAATCGAGCTATTTCAGAGAACACGTGAGCTAATGGCTGATACTGAGGCCCCCAATCGAGCAAGTAATCCCAATTATAACTACCAGTTAATTCTTCCTCCGAGTGAACTATCGAACTAAGACTTCCCGTCATTGAAGGTCCAGCAGTAGGTACAGCTGTGTTTTCTCCTGGCGCACTAGGAAAAGCACCTAAAGCCATCGCCCTATCAACAGCAGCACTAGCTTCATCTGCGCTACTCGCTCTTTCACTACCTGTCACTTCATTTAATTTAGCATAAATTAAGTTCGTTATGTCATTTTCATGTGCGCCGTCTTCGTCAAAGATATGCATCGAATCTATGGGCCCATGGTGCAACATGGTATCTTTATTTCCGACATTTTCTGAACATCTCCTCGAGGATGTAGATGCACCACCACCAGTTCCTGTATCAACGATACCTAGTCGAGCCAAGTATTCTTGAGTGTTATGAACAGATACATCAGACAAGTTATCGTCATCGACTCCGTTGGCCGCTCTATGTATACCAGACTCCCTTTGCAGAGGGCCTTCGTTGATCATTCTTATTTCCTCATCTTCGCCATCTTCTCCGTCTTCTGCAGAACCTCGTCCACTAGATCCAGATTGGTCGGAACCAGATAGTTCAGATGTCGTAGCCGCTCCAGAATTTGAACTAGCAGTGTGAGCTCCATATGGTGGAATTTCATCGTATTTAGGAGGTGCAAATTGGTTTGCTGCATTTACAACACCAGTATTACGTATAGGAATAGTATCAAATGCACTTGGATCTACATAGCTATTAGTAGCGCCAACACCTTCGGAGTTCAGTCCAGGTTTGTTTACTTTTTTATGCCTCTTATTTTTCATGTGAAAGAATAAAAGAAGAAACACGGCTGCAAATATTATAATTATGCATATAGAAGCAATCAGTGAGCCTAAAGCCCAATCTGAAAGACCACTGTTCTGAGCTACTGCTATGTCATTTAGCGTGTTTGAATTATCAGAGACTACTGCCAAAGGATCTAAAAGTATTTCAACTGCAGTCTTATTTGTCAGGGAGCCTTGTCTTCCCGAACTTGCTGTTACAACCAAGCTTATAGATTTATCCGAACCAAAAAGATTTGACACAGATTCAACTTTCTTTTTTAGTATGACGACACCGGTCGTTCTATTGATCTTGAAGTATGAATGAGAAGTAGATAGTTGGTAAACAATTCGACCATCGATTCCTTTATCTCTGTCAGTTGCTGTAGCTTGACCAATGACGTAACCTGCAGGTAATGGTCCTGACTTTGGAATGCCAAAATTATAAGTCTTTTGTGTAAACTGAGGATAGAATTCATCTCTGCTTTCCACATCTATTCGTACCTTTACGGTCGAACTTTTGCCTCCTAGGTCAGAAGCTTTTATTGAAAATTCGTATTTGTTCTTCTGCTCGTAGTCGAAAACTACGTTCGTGTTTACTAGACCTGTGGAAGGATCTACTTGGAACATTTTCCATGAAGCTTCATTCCTGTTGTAATTTGACGATTCAGGTACTATGGAATAATTTAGTTTACCGTATCTCCCTCGATCTAAGTCGGTTGCTCTTGCCGTAAATACAGAAGTACCGACCCTTTCATTTTCTCCAATTGTTTCGAAATACTCGTTTACAGGGAATGTAGGTGTGTTGTCATTTTCATCTATAATTCCGACTACAATATAAACAGCATTACATAAACATGGTGTTCCTTGATCGCAAGCTACTATGATTAGCTTATACTTAGTATGGCCATTATCGTAGTCCAAAGTTTTATTTACGGTCAAAAGTCCAGTTGCTGGATGGATGAAAAATAAATTTTTATCATCACCCGATGTGATATTGAACAATATGGCCGAGTTAGGTGTCCCGTATAAATCAGCGTCTGTGACAGATAGTTGAGTCAGACTATAACCAATTTTGACGTCTTCGCTGACCGTTAATTCAAAATCATTTACGGAAAATACTGGAGCATTATCATTAGCATCTGCGACAGTTACGAAAATAGTAATGGACGTTTTATTTTGATTATATGAAAGAATTTTTCCTTGTTCAACTGCAGCTAGGCCAAGAACGTAAGAATCTTGAACTTCTCTATCCAGTTTGTTAACGAGAATCAGTGCCCCTTCCGTTGTGACGTCAAAAGCATCACCTTCGTTTCCAGAAATGATATGAAAGTCGAGATTGTACTTTTTCAGTATGTCATTTATTCCGCCGATTTGAAGGAGCGATGAACCCTTTTCTGTATCTTCATTAACGGTGATTCTGAAAAGTATAATAATTGAATATAATAAAGTAATAAATTACTTAATGTTACTATACTAAAATGGGTTCGATCACATTTATAAATAATAATTAAATAGCGCTTCGCATTTTCAGACTAACTTTAGATTTGTTTGCCGTGTTTATGGGAAAGATATACACAAACACAATTACAAAGATCAGGAATGAACATTTAGATTTCTGCCCGAGAACCCCAAAAATATTTAAATGGTATTTACATCGTATCTTCTATGCCGTACGGGGCCTCGTATTTATAAATAGTGACTTAATTATTTCCCTACCAACATAATGTGTATCTGTGAAGAAAAAAACATTTACCTATAAGTGTCTTGTCCAATAAATGGTTTTATTTCCGACGATGCTCCAGTACTGATCCTTACAGAAGACACAGAACTTTTGTTGGGTGTCCCGTGATCTGTTGCGACAACCGCTAATTGCATGTCTCTGTGGTTAGCTGGCAAAGCACTGTAGTTCACGAAGAGGGTTCCAGTAATACCATCGATGTAGTAGCCAGGGTTTGCATTGAGGATATGGTAGGTGACCTTTCCATTATCGCCACTGTCTCGATCTTTGGCGCTAACAGCTCCGATTTCCAAAGTTCCTGTGCCCTCTGAAATTAAGGAAATACATTTTCGTGAGTATTAGTAACCAACAGACCGTTCCTATAGTTTGAAATAATGTTTGTGAATTCTGTATACATAAAATGACTTTTTGTATGTTTGTACTCTATGCGCTCCTAAACCAAGATCAGGATGAATGTTCAGTGAGTTATTGTATGAACGCCCAGCATGGATTTCGACATAGTACCACCAAAGGCTAGATATAGGTATGTTTCATATAATTTAGCGGAAATTCCGTGAGTTTGCAACGTGTGAATGTGCATATTTATATACATAAAGCAGTTTACTTTAAGTTGAAAGTAAAGATGGTTATTAAATAAAATCGGTGGAGTGTATCTGTCCTTTACAGTACCTAAATATTATCAGAATAATTAAATGTAAGCTTTTGGGCTAAAATTTAAAAGTTTTGTTCTGTAATTGAACGATGTTTTGTATCCATAAATGATACTAAAAAAAACTAATACCTTACCTGGTAAAACTATATTATACGATATCTCATCAAAAACTGGAGTATTGTCGTTGACATCAGTAAGTTTGATAGTCAGAGTAGTTTTTGCAATGTGCTCACTATCAGATGCAGTAATGTTGACTTCGTAAACTTGTTTTATCTCAAAATCGAGCGGTTTGTTCAAAACGATTTTCCCGCTATATCTGTCTATCGAAAATGTATTGTCTTCGTGTACAATCGCATATTTAAGGGCAGGATACGTGTCAACGTCGTTTGCTGTAACAGATGTCAGCACTGAACCGACTTCCGCTCCTGTGAAAAAGTAAAAAATAAATAAGAGACCATTCCGATGCCGACGGTACTCTCGTTTGACTGCCACTTTAAAGATTCACAAAATGAAATCCTAAAACAAAACTCCAGTCGCAGTACAATGATATAAAAAAGGAAACAAAAAGAGAAGAGCGCGGACCGTTGGCCGGGGACTGGGGAGGCACCACTAAAACATGCACTGGAAAAAAAATGTAATACCGTCCAATAAATATTGATCCTAAAGGAGTCCCTTTTATTTAATCTCGGCGCTGGAATCGAAAAGTCGCAATGTAAGCCAGCCGCGGAGTCGAGAATACAAATTGTGTAAAATGCCTCCCTCTTTGTAAAACGCTTTTTGTTCTACCAATTTATATCGAAAAGTCGATAGGCCGCCCTACAGCAATTTAAAACCGAATACGTAAGTGGGTGCAAAAACTTGAAAACAAACCTTCCGATACTGAGATGACATTTGGCGGTGGGAATGTCGGCTGATTGTCGTTTACGTCCACAACGTTGATTCGCAGCGTGGCTGTGCCAGTCATTTGCGGGTCACCTTCGTCTGTAGCTATCACAGTAAGTTTGTAAGTTTCGCGAATCTCTCTGTCCAAAACGATATTGGTCTTCACAGACCCTGAGAACGCTGGTTCTATGATAAATGCGTTATCGTGGTTTCCGTCTACGATATGATACAAAATTCTCGCGTTTGCGCCACGATCGCCGTCTTTCGCCGCCAATTGAACGACAAACTCGCCCTTAGTATTCCCCTCGAGAACGTTGGCTATGTATTGTTGTTGCGTAAATCTGGGAGCATGGTCGTTTTGGTCTAGCAGATTTATTGTTACATCGCAATAACCGTATAAGATGGGAGTCCCTTCTGTTCGAGCAACTATAACGAGTTGTCTGCTCGGCCCTGGGTATGATTCATAATCTAGATTTGCGGAGTTGTTCACTCTTATTACACCCGTATTAGAGTCTATTTCAAAAGCATACTGGTCATTTCCATTACCAAATTCATAAATGACCCTTTGGCGGCGTCCGTCGCTTCTAAGTGCGGTTACTTGTATAACATCTTTACCGTAAGCCAGATTCTCTTCAATAGTTACGTTGTAGGTGGCATTTTGAAAATTTAGTGTTGGTGTTTGTTCGGCAAAATCACCAACCCGAATCTCTATTAAACCTATTGAGCTTTGCGGCGGATTTCCTTTATCTTTGGCCATAATTTTTAGATGAATTAATTTTCCATTTTCACTTGCTAAGCTCTGTGTTGCTGTAAGGACGCCAGTAGTCGGGTTAATACGAAATTTATGATTAGAAGTGTCCAATAGTTCGAAAAGAATTTCAGCGTTTGTACCGATGTCATTATCAGTAGCTGATACTCTTAGTAAACTTTGACCTGGAGGGGTAAGCGTAGCCATTTGTTCTTTGAATGGATATTTTGTGAATATCGGTTTGTTATCATTTACATCATTTATAGTTACTTCAACGGAAACTCGTTGAGATCGCGCTACATAACGACCTTGATCTGTCGCTACAGCTTCGAAATGGTAAACGCTTGTTTTCTCCCTGTCAAAAAACCTGCAAAAGATAAAATCAAAAAGTTAGTCACAAATGTAACACCTATTGCCTAAAATAAATGCGTTTTCATAATAGATATTTTATTTGCTTACCCAGTTGTATAAATAACTCCAGTTTTGTTATCGATTCTAAACAAGCCTTGACTTTCATTTGCCAATGAATATACAATACGTTTATTGAATCCTAAATCTGCATCAGTAGCTCTAACTTTAATAATCGACGTATCAATTGGGGCGTCTTCAGGGATTGCAGCGGAATAATGACCAGTGTCAAAAACTGGATCATTGTCATTCTGATCTTCAACATGAATCGTTATGTTACATGATCCTTGCAGAGCAACCGGTGAGCCGTGGTCAAAAGCCGATATAGTAAGATCGTATTTCGATTGAGTCTCACGGTCCAACGTTCTAGCTGTCAGTCGGCCAGTCGTAGAATCGATGGAAAACTTATTTCCGTTGTTTCCAGAAATAATGCTATATGTGATTACTCCATTTGCGCCTATATCTCTATCTGTTGCTGTTATAGTATGTATTACTTCAGGGTCATTATTTTCTGGGACTGAAAGCAGGTAACACGACCCCGTTTTGAAAGTCGGCGGATTGTCATTCACGTCCAATACACTGACAGATACTGTTGCAACATCAAAATTTGTAGTAGATTGAAAAGTACTCGAATCAGTGACATAAACAGGAAACATATATTGGTCAGATTCTTCTCGATTGATTTTTGTTTTTACTGTCAACGTTCCTAATCTTTCATCAATGGTAAATTTATCATTAGCCACAGAACTCGGTATCATGTAACTAAGAGTTCCTAAAACAAAAAAGACAGTAATTTAATTTAAACAAATAGTACAGTACAAAATAAAATAAAGTAAGTTTTTTTTTACTGATATTTACCAGTATGTCCTCTTGATGATTTTGCAGAAAGTCTTGTTACAAAACTACCTGGTCGTATATCTTCACTAATATTAGCCTTGTAAAACGAATCCGTAAATCTCGGTGGGACATTAGTAGATTCTTGTAAATTAAGAATCAAGGTCATGTGACTTTGTCTAGGAAATGGCACACCGTGATCAGAGGCTGTAAGGTTTAGTTTATACTGTCCTGGTCGAACTCGGGCTGTATCCGAAGAGTACTTCTTTGATACCATCAGTTTTCCAACATCATATTCCATTGAAAAATAAGCGTGGTCATTTCCACTGGAAATATAATAAGATATTTTGCCGTTATCTCCTGAATCAGCATCTACGGCCAATGCTTGGTAAAGTGTTCCAGATAGGGTGTTCAAAGTCACGGAAACTTTATTAGCAGATACGAAAATTGGTGTATTATCATTTGCGTCAGTGATTGAAATATGAACTGTAGCCGACGTAGCCATTCTTTCAGATATTGTAGTTGCTAAGTCAGTAGCTTCAACAACCAACCAATATTCTTTTAAATCTTCAAAATCCAATGGTGATGTAAGTGTTAGGGATCCAGTCAGAGGGTCCAAATTGAAAACATCCTTACTGACTGGCGTTGAAAATACAATATGAAAATTAAGTTCTCCGTTCGGACCAGCATCTGCATCTCTGGCGGTAAAATTATACACCGTTATACCAACTGGAGTTATTTCGGATACTTCAATATTTATAGGATCTTGAGACCACTGCGGTGCATTGTCGTTCACGTCGACAATTTCAATTCTTACAGTTACTGCACTACTTTGAGGATTATTGGTTGCAGAGGTATCCAATGCTCTCACTTCTAATCTGTATTCATCTTGAATTTCTCTGTCCAATTGTCTTGCTACGACTAAAGAGCCAGTTCGTCTATCTATTTCAAAGGTTCCAGGAGAATGGTCTGACGTTAGAGGCATTAACAAATATGATATTTGTCTCTCATCATCACCATTTATTGAGTTACTTTGAATATCACTATCGCAACATGCTACTGTACCAACAACGTGACCTATGTTGGCATTCTCTTTAACCTGAAAAAAGATTATAGTGTTGAGTTCGTTAAAATATGTTACAATTAAATTTAAAATATTATTATAATTTTTATTGAATACTTACTTCCGTAACAGTACTTCATTCACAAAGCAGCGTGAAATATAAGATTACTATTGAATTTATTTACAAAGGCATTGATAGTCATAAAACTATAAATAATACGATAAACAATTACTCACTTTGAAAGATAAACTCGAACTGGTAAAAGTTGGTCTGTTGTCATTGAGATCCAATACTTCTACTTTAAGTTGTCTAATTGTCTGTCTTGGTGGATTGCCTCCATCTGACGCTGCGACTGTTAACCGGTAGATGGATCTTTCTTCGTGATCAAGAACTGCAACAGGGAATTGATTAGTTAAAACAACTGTTTCATTCGCTTATTTTTTTCGTTTTATTTAATACTAACTTACCAGTGCTGGTTTTAATAACACCTGTTGTAGAATCAATAACAAACACTCCGTAACCCTCCATATCTCTTTCGTTTAATATAGAATATGACACTGTAGCATTATCTCCATTATCCCTATCAATTGCTTTTACCCTTGCTACTTCTGCACCAGGTTGCTGTTCTTCTCTCACACTAACTACGTCTTCCCTAGGGTCAATTATTTCTGGTGAGTTGTCATTGACATCAGTAATTTTGATCGATATGGGTACTCTGCTAGATCTTGGCAGGGATCCTTGATCTTTGGCTTCAGCAAATAGAGTGTAGGCTTGCTTAAGCTCTCTGTCCAAAACTTCTTTTGTTGTTATTATTCCTGAAACAATTAATTTAATTTTTATTTCTGTATGTGTGTTAATATATTTGTTTTTCATGTAATTTTAGTATTATCAAATCAGAGTTTAAAATTACCAATAAGTTATATTAAGAAAAGACAATAATTTAAATCTTTATATCAAATTCTTACTCAAGTTTTGTGAAAATGATTCATCAATTGTAATAACTACTGCAAACTTTTGGATTATAATAATATAAATTGAGATCAGCGCAAGAATTTTGTCAATTTCAAAGCGATTATCATGACTTTAAAACCTAAAATTAGCCATTCATAAAGAAGATCGCTCGCGGCAGAATGCCTATGATTATCCAAGGGGCCACTCCGTATTCGGAACCTAAAAATCGTCTTGACAGAAACTTGGGACGACGATAAACGTGATTTCGCTGTCCTTGGCATTGCAATCGAAACTGTATCTATGGGAGATAAGGCTTATATTAAAACGGAAGAGATAAAACTGTCGGTGGATAATAAGATGTGGCAGAGGCCGTCGTAATGAGCGATGTGAAGCGAGTTCTAGAAAAAAAAATGTCTGTCGTTATTTCCCCGCTGCAAACAACAGAGCCACTCCGGATTTTGTTCGATGTTATTAAAGTAAGAATGTAAGTTATATGCAATGACAGAAATATTTATTTGTACATTGAATCTCGTAATTACTTGGTTATTACTACCGTTTTTCCTAAAGGGGTGTTTTATGTTTTCTTTCTAAGTGATCCTTACGATTAAAAAACGCCAAGTCAAGGTG
The DNA here is from genome assembly GCA_018250115.1 of Doberes anticus. Classification (NCBI taxonomy): domain Eukaryota; kingdom Metazoa; phylum Arthropoda; class Insecta; order Lepidoptera; family Hesperiidae; genus Doberes; species Doberes anticus. The sequence continues at coordinate 2,688 of DWKW01001859.1, read as the reverse complement.
AATTCAGATAATTAACATTAAATCTTTAAAATATGTTTCCGCTACCTGTTACTAAAGTTAAAAATAATTTTTAACAGGTGCATATGGTAGTCTTGATATAACAATTCTAAATTTGCACGCTTCGACATCTATTAATTTGTGCTGTCCATTCATAAGCAACTCAAATGCTGATAAAGTGCATTTTATCACTAACTGCAATATACTATTAGAATTATTTATAGTCAATCTCAGCTCGGATTCCGGCTATATTTTACACTTATAATTCATTTGCGAACACATAAAAATAAAAGGTATCCGTCAACGAAACGAGTTGTAGGTCCGGAGCGCGTCCTACACATACATTTGTAACATATGAGCATTAAATAGCCGACGACAGTATCTGGTCCTGCTATGGCTCGTAATAAAACATGGGAGAGAATAGCGACGCTGCTACATAGCAATATTTTAATAATAGTTAATGGCGGGTCAAGACGCGTGCGCGCGCGACGACGTTTATAACTTGCTATTGACGCGCGTAAATTCATTTGTGAGCCTCCCAGAGTGATTTGAATGATTTTTGAAGGCAATCAATCGCGTGATAGGATTCGAATGAAAAGATGACCGGAATAACCACCAATTATTATTCGGAATGTATTGATTTTCTTAAATAAATTGTTAAATAAAAACCTCCTGTTAATATTGTATTATTTGCGGTAACATTCTCAAAAATGTACAGCTTTTCGGAATAATTGTCAAGCTAAACTGATTTGGATTTTCTAGATTCGGCATCAAACATTCTTTGAGGCGCAGCGCCGACGAATAAAACGATGGGTCTAAAACGATTATAGACATAAGAGGTTGGGTATCGCCCGCCGAAAACGTACCCACCTGTTGAAATCTGAATTCCCTATCAGCGAAGCGGTTTGCATACAGTTGTCATTAGTGATTTACGAATTTTGCATCTCGGGGTTGGTCCGCTAAGGTTGCGCTAACTAGCTCCCGGGGTGTTGATCTTTGATAAACCAAATTGAGATGGAACGGTACGCCATTCATCGGTCAGTTATCGAGGCGATAACGATGCGACCGAGCTTTTTATTGGTCCATATTGAGAAACGAAAAACTCACACGATTCCGAAGATTAACATCACTTTTGGGGTTCAATATCGGTCGGAGAATTCGCGGGTATGTTCTTTGTTGAGAGCTTCGAAATTGCCTACCTTCTTTATTATTTATTGCAATTATTTATAATTCTTAATCACGTCTGAACTAAACATCCTGTAAGGATCGGATAGAACCTGAACAAGTTCGTCCCCATAGAAATTGTTTAATGCGAATAGCGAATATAATATTCGAGTTCTCACTACCATCAAAGCTTGTTTGCATAATTAAAGGTGGCACGTCATTATTGTATATAATTGGATGCTCAATGTATAAGGAAAATCATATCAATCAACAAGACAGTCCGGGCCAAGTTCTCTGTTATCTGTAATTGATAATAAAAACATACTCTTCTACGAATTTCAAATAAAGTTATACAAGTAATAAATTACGAGTAGTTAGAGACTTGGGTAGGCTAAAAGTGAGTGTTAGCTTAGTGGTTAAGAATCTCGACAAGCCGCTACGGTAGGTCCGGGTTCAAATCCTGGGGCGCACCTCTATCTCTCGAAGTATTATCTGTTCTTAATTTTTCGAATATTCACATATCTTCGAAAAAAATAACAAATTAATTATCACTAGCATAGTTGAAGGAAACCAACGCGAGGAAACTTGCATGCTTGAGAGTTTTCCATGATATTCTCAAAGGCGCATGAAGTCAGCCAATCAGCACCTATCCAGCATTGTGGACTATGTCCTAAACCTTCTCATCGGACCCGTCCCCGACAGTAGGACTGTGATGATGAATTAGAGCCTATGTTAAAACCTCTAAAGATTTCATGAGATATTTCAAATTAAATTCGTAGCTAAAATAAAAATCTCTCTCAAAAATAAATTTACGTAAGTCGAAAAAGGAGCAGATATAACTGAAATATTAATTTAGACCCTAACGTCGACAAATCAAAAGCTTTTGATGGATCGATTCCAAACCCCGAGTGGAAACATTAAACCGAAATCTAAAACTATATTCATGGGAAGAAGTACCGTAAACATCCACTCGACTCTGCTCCCTATTTCTTTAAATTGTGCAGGTATTAAAACGGTCCTGTTTACACAAGCTATTTGCCCAGTCGATGAGTCTTAAGTCACAACACACATTGGGTTTTAGCTTTCAAAGGCGCCGACAAACTAAACAATGCTGAGTGGCTGGGTGGTTGGATAATTCTTGACTAATCAAATAGTAGAAGAGATTCTCGGGTCGTTTGCATTACGGTAAAATTGCATTGTTATAAGCCGGTAAAATGCACGCTATTAAGTTAACCGCATTGTTATGTATCTTAAACGGAAACAATGCGAGCGACGATTTTATGTTACTATTGTCAGTTCTTTTCTCTCCCTCTGTTTCGAGAACTGATTGCAGTTTATGTTAATGCGTTGTTTTGAAAACTGAAGTTTGTGGATTTGCATTTAAGTAATACGATCCTGGTATTGATGTAAAAGTGAGTGATAGCCTAGTGGTTAAACATCTCGATTATGGTGGGTCGAGGTTCAAATCTCTGCACGCACCTCTATTTCTCGAAAAATATTTTCTGTATAAAATTTTCAAAATTATGT
>DWKW01001858.1:0-11855 GCA_018250115.1 Doberes anticus | reverse complement strand
TGAGTAGCAACGCATCCACATACGACCTCAGGTAGGAGTTTCGTCCTAGTTGAGGTTTTATGTGGATGTCCATGGGCAGCAATGACCAATTTACATCAGGTGGCATGCATGCTCGTTTGCTATTCTTTATAGATTAAAAAAAATAATAATAACACAGAATAACGGCACGTCAGTGACTTATTATATATAATTAAACAGATGGATAGATACTCGTGGATAAACATGCCGCGACACGCGAGGGCTACGTGTCCCCTTACATAAAAAATGACTGTCGAATGTAGGTCAATCTGTTTATGGCATCGGGTCATTTTGATAATCAATTTCCAAATCCAAAATTCATCGAAATTAATCCCTGCTTTTATTGGAAATAATCCGCAAAATGCGCGTCCTTGTTACACGCAACCTTAAGGTTACCGCAAGTACAACTAGATGGCGCTACTTGTGTTAACTCTGAAATTTGTAGAGATACAATTCCTGTGTTTTACAACATATCTTTATGAAAATACGGTTTTGATAATGATCATGATCGTCAGCCCATTATGTCCAGCTGCTGGGCACGGGTCCTCCCAATGATGAAAAGGATTTAGGCTTTGCCCATATCGCTGGTGTAGTACGGTTTGATGGCACTTTGAGAACATTATGGAGATCTCTGGTCTGGAGGTAAAATCGAGATGTTTTCCTTCACTTTTATAAGTAATTATGATAATTTTCTACTATGCACATTACTTTGACATGTTAGGGGTGCGTGCTAGGATTCGAACCTAGGCCTACAGGAGCGGGAGGCTACTTCAATGTAACAGAGTTTTCAGAGAAAAGTGTGGCGGAGAAGGAGATACAGCAGAAAGAACAGCAGTGGTTTGAAACCGGCCCACCGTTGCGGCGGGTTAAAATACCACCATTCCCTTTTAATTTTCAAAGTTATGTAATATGCACTTTACTTATTTTGGAATTTTATAAAATATCGGGAATATATGCCTGCAAAGTTTTTTGTATATTAACATAATAGCAAACGAACATGCCGACCGCTGATGTTGAGCGGTCGATACAGCCCATGGACATCCACTTCAAACCTCAACTAGGACGAATGTCCTATCTGAGGCTGTTTGTGGTTGCGTTGCGTGGATGTCTTGAGCGAACCCAAGTCCGTCGACCCGCTCTTGGCCAGCGTAGTAAATTATGACATTAACTCTCTCGTCTGTGAGAGATGATCTTTACCCGGTAGTGGGACAATAATGCGTTGAGGACGATGACCCCCTTTCAAACCGAAACTTTACGGCAGAAAAGTTCAGTGGTGGTGCCACCGCAGACGAGCTTTCGAGATAAGACTCAACCATCAGATGAAATGTTTACACGTAAGCGACAATTATGTATCTTTCAGAAACTTTTGATGGTGGTAGAGTCTTTTGTCGAAGGCTCTACTTCTGTCTATTTCTGTCGTAAAGCAGCAGTGTGAGAACTGCTGTGTTTCGGTTTGAAGGGTGTGGTTAGGCAGACGGCACTGGACGGGAGGCATTCCAACGTAGTCCTCAGGAGTAGCATCACATCCACACACAACCTCAGGTGTGCATGTCCATGGCTGCAGAGATCACTTAACATCAGGTGGCCTGCATGCTCGTTTGCTATTCTGCTAATATGTAAAAAAAAAACCACAAAGACTTATTTTTTTTTTCTAAATCCCATTTCTCATAAAGCGACATGTTTTGTAATATAGGAATTTAAATATATAAGTAAACACGTTTATAACGAAATCAAGACTAAGTCAACAGAAATAAGTTTCAGTCGTAAAATAAACGAATAGCCGGTTTTTACTAACAACAGTGATTTACATTATGATTATATTTATATTAGATACTTGTTACGTGCAAAGAGTTTGTCGTGATTTGGTACTTAAGATTCAAGAGTGGGTGAGTGAGATTTAGCGTGTATGTCAAGGGTGCATTATATTGTTCATTTAAATAAGCCTTTCATACATTTTGTAACTTGCGACATCGTTAGCATTTATTTTGACATCGAAAAGCTCGGCAACGTGAGGTAGTCCGTAATAGTTTCATGACGTATGTGTCATGCATAAACTACGTAAGTGCTATATTTGACGATGGTAAAAGGACTTAGGTCGTAGGCTCGCTTGCGCCGTGCACTACAGTTGTGCCTATATCTGCCGTAAAGCTGCAAGTACAAGCAATGCTGGTTTTCGGTTTGAAGGGTGACACAGGAGAGTCTAGTAAGGACATCAGGTGTTCCAACGTAGACTTCATATACAAACTCAAGTAGGACTTTGGGCCAGTTTAAGAACGAATCTGTTAAGTATCTGCCACGCTGCATCAAACCAAATTAACATTAAAAAATCTGAGTAGTGTTGTCTCAGACAAAGGACAATGGTGCGAAATACCTGCAACTATGACAACCGGGTTGGCTAATAAAAAACGGACAGGTAAATGACAAATAAAAGAAAAAACTACCCGTACGTAACACATAAATGTAAAACCTTGACATTAGGATGTTTAAACTTTTGAAATTTTTTTCAAAAATAGCACAACAGGAAAATTATGATCAAAACATGACGTAGATACGCATATTTTTATCGATAATCTTAAGTGCGTCCATGACATATACACTCAATCTTCTTGTCCACACAAAATACATATTTTCATTACACTAAAGTGCTAACGATTGGTTTATAAGAAGTGTATAAGTGTACAATTTGGAAATGTAAATGAAGTATTCGCAGATTTTTTTTGGCCCCAAGTGTTTTTTGGATATAAGGTTTATGCCTAGTTGAATATGACGTTGTTTGACCTTTATAAAATATGTTCAAATTTGATAAAAAATGCTGTCCGTTTATAGAAAATCGATTTTACCGGTCTTAATTGAGCTGTATCTAGACTTGACATAATTGGTTTAGAATAAATTTTATGGTGTTTTTCATAATATTCTTAATTTTTATTAAGAAAATTGTTATATACGTCGCTTTACTTGGTGATTGTCGAAGGACAATGCCGGGGGTTTGTACATTCAGGCACCATGTTCTTAGCTCCTGCTTTGGACATATAGGACATTTGTCAAGTAACAGTCTGATTCCTTGAACGTGGTGAAAAAGCAGGCCAGACGGAACTCCACAATTTGATTCCTCCACCCCTTTCCATCATCGGAAGTCTAGACAAAAGGCAGGTCACAATACTGGTATATATATACTCGTCTGAGGCGGAAGAAGCGTTTCGCCAATCTATCTCGGCGTTTATTCCATTTACTATCTGGTTGTATTTAAGACAAGATTGGATAGGCATTTTTCATTAATTTCAAGCTGCACCTCACTTACTGTCAGGTAAAATCAGGTCAAACTCAAATCTGTACTGATACAGAAAAAATTACAGTATAAATTTTATAACCGGTAGGATGTAAAAAGTCCATGTTTTTGTTCAGCAGTAAAGAAATCACAGTGAGGTTTTTTTGTATACTGATTACATTTATTTAAATGAATTTAGTAGTTGAAAGAGCGTCTGTTGTAGAATACTTCAATGATAAAATATAAATTAAACGAGAATACTTTTTCTTAAATACAAAAGTACCGTCCTGGCGGACGGATAAATCAAGCGGTACAAGATGACTCTTGTAGCCTCATAATGAAAAAAGCCATTTGAAAAATTTCCCTCCCGAGTATATGACTGCGCATACTGAACAGGCAGAAGATACTGGAAAGGAGGCATTCCAATTTAGTTCTCGGGAGAAGCAACGCATCCGCGTAAGACCTCAGGTAGGACTTCTGTCTTAGTTGAAGTTTGATGTGGATGTCCGTGTGCTGCAGTAACCACTGAACACCAGGTGACCTGCATGGTCGTTTGCTCTTTGAATGTTAATGGAATGCAGTCAGTAGACATGATAAAGCTTATAAAAATTATTGAATGAAATAAATTTAACAACTGATATACTCGTAAGTATTGCTCTATTTCATGAGCGCAATCCTTGCTGCCCTCAATATTAATGGAAATAGATCCATTGCCGGTATAAGCATGATTACTTCCTCTGGATCGAATGCTCGTGTAACTTCGTGATGGAACAATGGTTAATATAATATTTTGGTTTTTACTACAAAAGAGCATTTGGAAAGGCTGCAGTTCTTTGGTTTAGATCATTAAGGACTGTTGCCATAGCTATTTTAATAAGCCTTTTTACTTAAGTAATCCAACTTCCAATGTAATTTTACAACTTAATTTGTATTTGAGCACGCTTGCAAACTTTTAAATAACTCACAGAAATATTAGTTTTTTATTTAAAAAATATTGAAAATGATGACTTTAAATCAGTACTAAGGATTATAGTTTCGCTAGTACAACTTCCGATAACATCAAGAATAGCCTTCGATGCCTTCCGTATGTTTTTCTCAATGGAATGGTCAGTTTATTTGTACCAGTTATTTCAATTTGTATCAGCTAGTGCATTCTTAAATTTACGAATTCTGCTAAAAACAGCTGAAGTAAATGTTTTATACTTATAACGTGGAATATAAACAAAATGAGATATTCGTACACGCAATCGTTGATGTTTACGTTCTAGAGATCTGCAAAGTAAAGTAACAATATAAACGAAGTACGTTATATTTAAATATACTTTGAGTCTCTAATCGTCTTTGTAACGTCGTTTCGTTATGCCTAAGGGCTGTGATGATTCAATATACATTTTTTTTCGTTATATGTTAGGTATTTTATATCACAATTTCATTTTTTTTTATTGTCTCCTCATAACTGAGAGGTGAGGGCAATTGACCATTCATCACCGTATCTCTCACAAAGCCCTCTGATGCTGTCCGGTTTCTAATAAGTTAGAAAAAACTTGTGAACCTTTTTTTGCAAACAGTTCGTCGTAATACGTGACACGACTAAAGTATTTACCGACACGTTGTCTACACATCGTAGAGCCTGGTGTTTATTTTGGTAATATTCAGATTATTGTAATATTCAGATTTAGGATTTTAGACTTAGAGGTTATGAAGCTGATGTAGCAATAAGTATATTATAAGTTAAACTGGTTGCTAATGTTAAAAATTCTCTTGGAGCTCCCTTCTTAAATGTATAATTGTGAAGCTCAATTTTTTTTTTGCTGCTACCAATTTAAACCGTCAAATATTTTACTACTTTCATACTAGTAACTATTTTGCAAAGTTATCGTATACAGAAGAGATAGAATTTCATGATACTTTTAATAGATTGTCTACTGTGTCAATTGCTTTGATGGGTAATGTCATGAGTATTAACATTTCCGGTTAATTTGCATTGAATATGGTTACAGTTGAGCCAATTGTCTCCGAGAGAACTTACTTCTTTATACTAACAAGGCTGATAATAGAATCCATTGTTTCTAAATATAGCTATTCTGTATTATGCGTTTATACCTCCATAATCATCATAATTGGTGCACTTTTTATATAAGACATTTAATTAAAATTTAACCCTTGAAAATGTTATTTTAAACATCAGTCTTTCAATAATTTCAAGTCTTCGATTAAGAGCAAATACAGAGGCAAATTCTCAAAAAATAATGCTGTATTTTGGCGAACAGCTAGTATTTTGACAGTCCTCGTCAAACGGCGTTGCGAACGCACCAGAAATAGACTACACCATTAAGTAGCCTGGGTATTTTCTCTGGTTACATCAACCTTTCTTCTGAGTGGTGTGACAGTTTTGAAGCTGTTTTTCAATCACTAGATCTATGTCAAGGTGTTTCACCAACGTGTTATTATTAAAACTTGCAGTTAATTTATCGACTTCAGCACTGAGTGTTTTAATTTTAAAGAAATGGAGGACATGTTGTTACTTTTTTTGTCAGCAGCATACGAGATTATAGCTAAACGTATTTAGCACACACAAGTGAAACTTTTAACCTTGGGTGTCTGTATTTAAAATGGATGGAATATCGGAAGCCCCCGGACGTTTATATTTTCAGATGATTTACAGATGATTAATTGATTGTTTAGGTGTTATTTTATTTAACTATTCGTTTTAAGTTCCTATCACTGACTCCGGATATTCTTTATGGAAGAGACGCTCGTCAATGAAATTAGCGTTGCAATTTTAAAAAGGAATCTTGGTTCTTGAAGAACGAAGGAATTGTAATCGTTAATCTTTAATGGATTCTGATAGTGTTATAAAAAGTAACAAATATTTCATTAATTGTAATATATTTTGTTCTCTTGATATGTTCTACGTTTGCTATGTTCTCTTGCTACAATTTCGATGGACAGATTATAATACACATTAGGAGTACAAATAAATTTCCGCCGTTTTTTAATCAAAAGTTACGAATTTATCGCAACAGAATGGTACATTACGTTTATTCGAAGTATTGACCATCACAACCAACTACTTTTTGCGGTCTCTCGGCAGTATTCGGATACACGTCTGAGGAACTCTTCACCTTTTGCGGCGGCGGGTGTGGTAACACTTCCCAATCAAGTGTTTTCAAATAGTTCTTCATCGGAACCGCAACATGCGGACAAGCGTTTTCATGTAGGAAAATGATTTTGTCGTGGCTGGAATAGTAATGTTTGATTGAGCGTTTTTCCTTCAGAGCTCGGCTCAATCTCATCATTGTGTTCTGTAGATGGCTCCAATAATAGTTTCGCTCGGATTTAGCAATTCATAATACACGACACCTAATTGATCCCACCAAATACACAGCATGGTTTTTTTTTTAAATTAATATTCTGTCGATGTTGATACATGGCCAAGTAATCCCCCTAATATTCTCCTTTTTGGACCATCATAGTGTATCCACTATTCATCGCCAGTAGCGATACGATGTAAAAACTAAATTTTTTTTCGTAGCAAGCATCATTTCACTCATGCGTAATCGGCTTTCACCATCTCTCTGCTTTAGTTCTTATTCCCCAATTACCTTACTTTTAAATCATCCCTAACGATTTTAAACAATTTGGAACGGCCTACTGAGTCACTTCTAATGAAGTGTCAAAGCAAGTGGTAATTCTAAATAAAACTTGCTCGCTTTCAATACCGTGTCTTCGTTCGTGGAATGTCTTCCACTGCGAAAAACTTTCTCTTCTACGCCATACAACTATTCTACAAATTCAACTTCTTTATATTTTTTAAACCACTCACGACAAGCTCTCTGAATTGAAGCAGCCTTATCATATGCTTCTGTAAGCAATCGATGCGCCGCAGCTGCAGATTTTTTTTATTACAAAATTAAATTAAAAGTTCTTGCAAATGATGCTTATCAAGCACATTTCGGACAATAATACTAAAAGCTTATGTTGTTACTAAATGACCAAACTGACTTTATGTCGTCTTTCATCCGACAATTTAAACCTAAACTTAACAGCGGAAACTTTTTTTTACTCCTATATACAATTAAGGACATATGGAATAAAGTTAAACTTTTTTGTCCAATTGTGACTAAATTATCTTGACCGAAAATTAAAATCTATTTTTCACTCTATTTATTCTTTAATGGTACTCTTCGACGTGATAATAAATGTTGACTTCATTTTATTTTAATGATAATAATTTATGATAATAACAAGTTGAAATCATCTAAAATAAGGACGCTTGCTAATGATACCATAATTTAAAACATAATCTTATTACGCAAGCTGGATGTTTTACCTAATGGCTTCAACCGTTTACTGGTGTCGTGATAACGTCAATCTCCGTAAATAGCATTAGCCTCTGTTCTGTCAATTTTAGCTAAAACTGGCTTATGTGCCACGTCACCTGACGTCAGCGATATGTCAAGAAGATTATCTACTTTTCAGATAGTACTAAATGCCATGGAGATCATGGTTTTAAAACATTATGTGCATGAAGTTAACTAAGATATAACAAGAATAACAAATAGAAAAATGTTAAACAGTTAAAAAGGCATAATGTTTAACAAATAATCACAGATAATGGACGGTCAGTATGATGCATCATTGTGATTTTAATATTTTTACTCTTGATAAATACGAGCGCATTACGTTCAATTAAGAATTGTTTACAAAATAACAGGTGTAATGTATTAATTGAAATAATTGCTACGTGGAATCAAGCGTTACGATCAATCATTACGCACCATTAGTTACATATTCAGAGGCCAGTAAATTGATGGGTTTAAAGATCAAATTTAATTATAATAGTATACAATAGTAATTGATAATGTAGTATCACAGATAATTAATATCAGAATAATGTAAATTGCATATATCAACCTGAAATGATGGTAAACAGAGGTTTAACCTACAGGATTGAAACTTTCATGAAATTCGATTATTTGTCTTGCGAGCCTAATAAAATACTAGTCACGTCCTTCAGTATTAGATATACAACGTTATATTATATGATTAACTTTACCAAACTTAATCAGTATGTCTAAAATAACAGTCGGACTGTAAAATAATTTATCTTCTCGTATTGTAAGTGATTCAAACTGAAACCTATTTGGTGAAACAGAATTACGACATGTGATACCTGCCTTATTATTTCAATATCATGCGACTCTTATAAACAGATTAGCAATATTATTGTATTTAAACTTATATTTATGGAGATTAGGGTCAGTGTATCAGCTGTGATTTTGGGCTGCAGTCCAACGTTAAAGAAAATGGGTCTAGGTCAGGATCGAAACATACCAGTTGTTCTACTGGCAATACCATTCGTTTACTCAGTTCTCTCGACCATGATTGGTGTCCGTGGTCCTCAGTTCTATCTTATCTCAAGATAAAATGGTCTATTTATATAAATAAATAAACGGATTACATTTATAGGAATACATTTTTCTTATAAGTTGATCTGAAAATACTTAAGCTGCTTAATCCGCGCTACTTAATTACTTATCGATAAAACTTGGTAAATTACAGCTTTGCGTTAAGTCGACCTTCAGAATAATTAATAACGAAATACTTGATTTGTTAATGTTGTCGAACAAATTGAATTTTATTTTATACCTGTACATGTCTTCGAGTCAAATTTAAAAAGCACTTCAAATGGTAGCTAATTGGATTTTATCGCACTTGTATCGTAGAAGTTGTAGTTTCATCCTATCGAATCAAAGTCGAAAAATCGATCAATATACGCTGTACCTACTGTGTACTGTCCCAAATTCTTCGTTTTGCCATTAATCTTACCGACCTTACCGGTCAACGCTTAGAAAGGTATTCACTTCGATGTAACATGTTTAGGCTAAGTAACCTTGTATGTTGTTAATTTCACCTACACGTACAACATGCAAGATTAGCTACAATTGATCATGCAACTGTCTTCGCTGAAAAAAACAACAGACATAAAATAAAGTTGATTCCATAAAAGAACTTAGATACCTATGTATTAAAATTACTTTCAGATATGTGACATATAGCTAAGAATTGCAGACAATTGCTGTTTGGTTTCGTTCCTATTATAAACCAAATACATATTTTTATTACATCATTACTCACGTCTAGTGCATATCAGTATAATTGCTACCAACTGTTCGACTTTAATGATCTTTAAAAAACTGTACACATATAGCATTCCGTTAAGTCGTTAAAGGGAATGGTAAGGAGGCCGATACTAAACCCGTACACAATGAATAATTGTACATCCATGATGTAACAATGCTCTTGAAACGTCAGTGCTCCTTAACATTATTATAATTAAAATCACTGACTAACAAACGCGTACATTTCTTTTATATCAATATAAAAAATCATATAGAACACGTTGTAGAAACACATAACGATCATGTAAACGTATACTTACACAATGTTTTATCTTTTATCGATGATACTGGTGATAGCAAAAATACATTAATAGTAGTTTAGTTTCATTCAACGGTTCATATGGAAGTGTTGTGAAACAGTATGTCCAATACGATCATTTTACAATGTTAAAATATACGAGTGATTGAGTGAAAAGATTAGTTACAAGTGTACAAGACGTTCGAAAGAGCAGCATGGCGCAAAAAATGCATACAACACAATGCAAAATAGATCACTATTTCAAATTAGAAAAGAAATACCTGGAGATGAAGAGACTCGTCCTTGAAAGAACAGAAGAACTGAAGCGAAGGGATAAAATAATTGCTCTACTAGAAAATGAAATCGACGAGAAAGACGCTACTATAAGATATTTAAAGAATGAAATAGACAAGTTTAGGCAAGTGGTCCAGCCTTTGACTAGACAAATAATAGATAATCACAAAACTGGTGCTGAAGAAGAGTGTTTTGTGATGAAAACTCCTGGTGTAGAAAATACGAGAATTTTGCCGATTGGAGAACCGAGACTGAAGCGAACAGCCATATCCGCTGAACCGCTTTCGTCTTTGAACCAAGAACATGAAATGAAGTTGGTGAAAATTTCAAAGAGTCATAAGTGAGTATATTACGCTTTTGAGGAATTCCTTTCAGTTGCAAAATAACGAAAGTTTTTACATTTGTCATAATTTTAAATATTTTTTACATGATTTACATGTAGAATACGTAATTACATATATTAAGATCAATCAACTAGATTTTTGTTATATTAACGGAATAGCAAACAAGCATGCAGGACACCTAACATTAATAGCACCGAAGTCTTATCTGAGGTCGTATCTGGACAATTGCCGCAGCTGAGGATTAACTGGAAATGCCTCATGTCCATTGTATTCTAATTAACTACGCCCTTCAAACCGAAATACAGCTGTGCGAGAGCTGCTGCTTTACGGCAGAAATAGGTACGGCGGTGGCCGCACTGTAGACGAGGTTACGACATAAGACTCACCATCACACCTTGCGGAAGTAATACTTTAAACTGCTCGCTTAGTAAATAATATATTTATTAAACTGCATACAAAGTCAATTATACGTTAAATGGGGTAGTTTTGTCAAGTGCACATTAATACATAACATTCTCGGCTACCACCCATATAAAATGTGCAATGGACCCTTCATCGCGTCGCAATACTGCCAAAGGCGAGGCCGCAAAGTTCGAACGTAATAATTATACCAAATGTGTGGCTCGAAGGCGCTCAACTAACACACACTCAAACACACTCGTCGGCCTCGAAGCGCCATAGAGAAGAAATTCAATCGTTCTGATTGATGGGCGACATTACAAATACGACTCCGTTACTCATGCTGCGCTTAGAGCTAGAGGCATATTTTATAATTGTCTCAGGGTGTGCCATGTATCACGTATCAGATCAGTAAATTTAATCACGACGGATACGAATTCTAAATTAAATTCTGATAATGGTGGCGATGGTGGTCTTATCTCGAAGACTCGTCTGTGATGGCACCACCGCGGCAACCTGTTTCTGCTTTAAAGCAGTAGTATGAGATACAAGTATGCTCTGTTTCGGTTTGAGGGGTGTAGTAAAGCAGATAAGAGGCATTCCAACTTAGTCCTCAGGAGTAGCAACGTATCAACTTACGACCTCAGATAGAGCTTACGTCCTAGTTGAAGTTTGATGTGGATGTCCATGGGCTGCAGTGACCGCCTAACATCGGATGCTCTGCATACTCATTTGCTATTCCGTAAACGAATAAAACATTTTTGACGATGTATTTTTTAAATTGAAGCATGCTTACAATCGCATGGTGGCTTAAATAGGAATTAAATTCGACAGATTATTTCAATAGGATCTAAAAATACGTTATCTAACAGTTGTACATCGGGTTGCGGGGCTGAAAATTATCCTTAAATTAATTGAAAATCGTAATAAACAGGATATTGTGTCCAGCCTTAAGTAAAAGTACTTCCCAAGAACATTAATTTACTTATGTAAATAAAATACTGTTGTAATTGTCGTTCCTACGAGTTCTACTGGAAGTTTCAAACAAATTAATATTATTTTTTATAAATAATCCACATTCGAGTATGTACAGGCATGGTAAAGTTAAAATA
>DWKW01001857.1:0-11858 GCA_018250115.1 Doberes anticus | reverse complement strand
AAACAGGTGAGGCGGGGGTGCCGCCGCAGGCGAGCCTTCGACATAAAACTCTACCACTATTATGTTAAATATTACGGGAATTAAATGTTATGATTCTATGAACTTCTTGGGACTTTAGTCATCGATGACTTTACTATTTAAGATAAGATAGCGCGTTTATAAATGTCATATTGATTTCCGAATAGATACAATAGACTGAATAGACTTTTAGGTAAACAGTTTTGTATTTATAATACTTTCCTAATAAATTCTACAAAGTCGAGAAATTTGGATTCATCTCATCCGTGTTGAAAATATATTAAATCGAAATCCATTACAAGGAAAAAACTTACAAAGATTGATTAACATTTTTCGACAAGAAAACTTCATACTTACTTTTAAACTATCATAGATCGCAAGAAATGTTATCATGAGACAATATGAATTATATTCATTAGAGTTGACCGTGTAACGACCGTACGTTTCACACATTGACTCATTAAGTTTTTACATAGCAATGATTCATTTACTATTCATTATTCACTTTGGTTAAAAGCAAATCCAAATTAAGTAAAATGTAGGTACGTTGACTTAAACGCTGCAAGCCATAACAATTCTGTATCGTGTATACTTTAAAAATGCATTTGCCTATTTAAACAAAGTACTTTCAGAGTGCGGCGTATTTTTTCTAGCTTTAAAATAACAAAGTAAAGATGGATGTACATACATATAATAATATTGCAACACATCGAGTGGGTACATGCAATTATGTAGAAACACTTAAAACAGTGGCTGTCTGGCAACAATATACGTACAATTTAAGGTTTATTTCTGTAGGTTAATCTATTTAAAAGATTTTGTATTTTCGAGCATAAACCAAGTAACATGTCAAACATAAATGGTATATGTATTTCACTTTTTATGTCAGTTGTCAAATGCGTATACCTATTCAGTAACGATCGACAAGCGTTTAAGAGTCATATGCTATCGAAACGCAAGGTCGTCCGAAGTAAGTACGACAAGCAAATGTTATGTTTTTAGTATTACTTATGCAAAATAGATAAGATTTAGTCAAAGTACTCTTTACACAGTTTGCTATTGTGTTTAGACATAAAATAGAAACAGCTGGCGACCCATCTAATCCCATTGTATGTCAACACTGGCACGTCAGTTCACGTGTTCTATTCAATCAAAATAGCCCCATAAAGCTATTCAACGCTAAGAGTAGGTACGTGACGCCATAAAGCATCGTGTGTTTCTCGTTTCATGATAACAGTATCATAATGATTACATTTACCCGAACAATGTTTTTTCAAACAGTTTAATGGGAAAACGTGTTATGATAGAGATATATATACTATCCCACCTTAGGGAGCCCTCGGGAACATCACAATTAACATATTTTTTTTATACGGGCTGTTGGTTTAATTATATTCGCTTACAGTGCTTTCGTAAAAAATGTTTGAGTAATGACTACATCTAACAGACGGAATATCTGAATGTCTGTTGATATAATGAGTTATCCTGTAAACATTCCTTCTTTGTTATCTTTGGAGTTGTTATCCCAGATCCAGCCAACGTGACGCGGAATGTTGGAAGCGCGTCACCTACAATCAGTCTCTCGCTATGTTTGATCTGCACACAGCATGGCTTCTTTATGGCTTTCGTACTTGCGTCACCTTAACATATTTGCCGTCAAACGGTAAATTATACGCTAATTTGTCAAGATTTATCAAGACGTTTAAATTAGGCCATGATAAATTATTCTTTGCGCGGTCTGACGTTCATTGTCATATTTATTATGCGCTCAATAATTATATTGAATTTTACCCGCCGATAGCTAAAATGAGAAAGGATTGAACATTGAGTTACCAGTCCACTACAAGTATGTACAGCTTACATCTAATAAGAAAGTGAAATACATTTGTACATACTTATCTATAAGCATAACATAATTTTGTTTTTCTGAATTGTATTAAATTAAATATTTGTACCTATTGAGGAAGGGGATCAAGAAGCTTTAATATTTGGATTATCTAAATAAATATATACTGAAAGATACGATAGATATAGAAAAATCCACGCCAGTTTTATTCAAGGAGTAGACAATGAGAGAGTGCAGTCAACATGAGAGTGCAGGACATTTAATGTTATGTGGTCACTGTAACCCATGGACATACACGTGCAACCTCAAATAAGGCCGAAGTAATTTCTGAGGTTGTATGTAGATACTTTACTTCTCTCGAGACCTAAGTTCTAACGTTGCTTACGGCAAAAATAAATGTTATCTTATTTTTTTCGTTTAGGTACTATTGTTAGTTACTGCAGGCCAGTATTTTTGGCGGTTTGCAATACATCTTTTTATATTAGTTATTACTTCTATTAAATATCTGCCCTCCTAATCCACCGACCGGCGCTTAGGAACGTAATTAAATGGCGAAATTAAATGGAACTACATATTAAGTTTAACGATATCTGAGCAACATATAAGTATACATTTATCCACTAATCAGTTACTAGATATACCTGTTATTGTAATAGAATGTACTGGTTACCGTAAATTGTATATTGGGTTCCATCTATCTGGTGTTTATGCAAGCATCATTATATATGTAGTTGCGGTGAAGACACGGGTACATACTCGTGCGAGTACAATATCGGGCGGAAGTGAACAAGGGCACGGAAGGATTACGTTTAATGTGTTTTTGTCGACACTACGTTCAATGTGTTTGTATGTATTGTTTAATGAAATTGTAGCAAGTTTCTTATTTGGCCATCAGTTAATGAGAAAATCTGGGCCGCTTGGCCTACCAGCTATTTTATTTACATATATGTATTCTAATTTTTAAATAATCTTAAGATCTGTTGGTATTTTTATAGAGTTTCCTTTTGTGAAAGGTTGTAAACAATTTTTTTAATAACTTAAACCCCGTATATACGTAAGAAATAATAACACATATATTTGACGAAAATATTTTCAACATGCCTTTCCAAACGGACCTAATTAACGATAGATATACAAATATTATAATTGTGATATCCAAGTCAAATTTACTAAAGAGCAATTAATTGTTTACGTACGACTTATGTTATCAGGCTATTGTATGTATAGGAAGTCAAATGTAATAAACTCTTCAATACATCAACTTTGTACGTACATAGTTTGTACGCAGTCACATAATCATGTAATCGACTCATGTGCACATTAACATAGACGTTGCTATTGTCGACACTGACTGATTTACTTTTAAACTTGCATAAGTAATCTATGTATGTTTAATTTACGACTTCTGTAGCGAAACCAGCCTAGAAAAAAAGTCATTAGTGTCTGTTGTCACGCGGTACCTACGTAAAAAATCTATCAACGACTGACATAGTTGTTTATGAGCTGGACATGAGCAAAATGTAAACTATCTGTAATATACACCTATAACTTGTAGTTTTATACACCTGAATAATATTACAAACAGTTTAAATTATGCCTAATAATGCTAAATATGCTAAAGTTTGACGTAACTTGGAAACGTAGTCTATTCAAATTCAGCGCAATTTACATCAAGTGAAGGTTGTAAGTTTTGACAGTAGACCTTCCGTTCTATCATTCTAAAATAAATATTCATTTAGGCTTTTAACGTGAACATTATTCTGCACAGAACTTTAAGATGAGCCCCCAGTGGCACATTTGGGAGCTGCCAAGCCAAGACATCGAGGGTCCGTTGAACGCGCGAGCGCGCTCCGCCCCCGCGCGCGCTGCCGCCGCGCTGCGCTCCTACCTGTCTCTGGACGAAGTCGGGGCGCCGCTCGCACGAGCTGCCTTTCCACCGCAGATACCAGATGAACCTGAAAGAAACTGGGAAGTTATCGATTACGTCGATATACCACCCAACAATAACACTTCCGAACAATGACCCTGGACTTAAGCTCATAATTTAAAGAGTGCATGCCACGAAACATAGTTAAATAGTTACCGAGTTAAGTGAGAAGCGATACTTGCCAAAACTTTAAATGTAAGCAAACTGTTTTTAAAATAACGTGCCAGTAACAACGAAATTGTTAGCTGACAAAAATAATTTTAAGAGTAATAAAATTGTTGACACACAATTAGACGACAAGTAACATGTAAAACTATGTAAAATTAACTATTAAGTAAATAATTAGAATACATAAATTAGACAGAAAATATAAATTTATGCATATATAATGCATGATTTGTGCAACATCTACAGGATTTAAAAAAAATTGACGTACCTGTCATCACTATTACCAATAAAAATTTAAATCTAGCATATATGCCATGCACGATAGATAATATCGGAAAAACTATGTCAGAGTGCTAATCGCCGTGTAAGGTCAAAAGCCTCATGTGACTATTTGCATTTAATAGGATTAGGAATTTACTGCAGTATTATGCACTTATTTGTAAGGTCTACAACTATATATGAAAGTTGCTGTATCGTTCCAGATTGACAAATGTGTTAGATGCATAACTCATGTGTAACTTAAATTTTAGGTAGGTATTTTTGAACGGAAAATAGGTATTTACATTAAATTAAATAGCGAAAGATTTTTTTCTATCAAAGTAATCTAAGCTTCCATTATTAAGACGAAATAATACTATTATGGTTCCTTTGTGTGGAAATGGTGAGCTTCAATATTTTAATTTTTTTCGTAAATATTGATACGAAGAAAGTAACAAGTTTAAAATTATCTTATTATTGCGTCATAGTAAAAATAAATATAGAGCGCACTGTAGATACAATATCTCCAACAACATTACCTACATAAATGCTAGTCTTGTTTTAATTTTTATTTAGTAATTTAAATATCAAAATCATGAAAATATTGAAGAAGTTTTTTTGGGTTTTCACAATAAACGCCGAATGTTTAACGCACTGATGGACTTTTATTTTAATAAACCCTGTGGAAAATATAGTATAATTATAAAACTATTATAAATCTCTAAGAAGTACTTATAACCGACTCGTTTCGCTGATACTTTATTGTTTTGGTTTTATGGTAACACGAGTGGAGTTTGTTTTGGCTACTCACTTAAACGATGTTTCCTTTACTTAATTTTTTTCAAAACGTAAGTAAATGTACATTTTACCTCTTCTACAAGTCTACTTCTCCATTCGATTAGTTTCCTAAATAGATGGTGCATTTTATTGTCCTTACTTAAGTACCGTAACGTTTTTAATAACCATAATTAGTTTATTAACTTAATTGTTAGTTAATAGGCGTGTTATACAAAGGTTATGCAATAAGTACCTACACTCAACTTAAACTAACAACTGTTATTATAACGCTCATCGTATCTAATTACCTACTGGCATTATATTTAAGATGCTTAGTATTTTTACATGTATTTGGTTGTCTAACTACCAATCGGGTCACTAATTACTATTTAGTATTTTGATGTTCACTGTCTCCTCTGATTTTCACACAAATTCTAGTGCTAATTGAAGGATTCTTTTAGCATCGTTAATATCTATGTATAACTAACAGTGACGGATAAGCCATGTAGCAGGAGGTAGCAAAGCTACGGGCCCCGAGCCTTGGGGAGCCCAGCGCCTGTAAAAAAGAATCTTTATCTGGCACTGACTAGTTGTGCCCCGCAGTTTTACTCGCGTTTAATTTTTATATCTGTATAAAACAACCTACCTGGTCCACTAGTTCAAGTTCAAGTTCAATAACACATGTTTTATGTGTGGAATTCAATAAAAAAATATTTAAAAATATTGATCGAAAATGAAATATAAATCTGGATATCGCCAACAGCGCCACCTACCGGGTCAAACTGTAGCTAAGAAAAATACAACACAAAACACAACAGGTAACACAAAAAAAACATGAAAATCGGTCAAGCGGAGAAAAATTGCGAGCACACGCACACCGGAATAAATTTTTAAAATTTTTATTGATTGTATCACCAACAATCCAGAATTAAAAGTAGCTTTGTTGATGCCATTTAACTGTTATAATTATAAGTAATCACGTCATGCTTATAGATTAAGTTTAAAACAATTTCAAGCTAAACAATGAAACATAAAAACAAATTGAATTGAATTTCGTTAAATTAAATTGAAAATAAGTAATAGTAAATAAAATAAAATATATAATAAATAATTCTTCAAAACCCTAGATAGATCTTTTAAGGCTGCGCCTGTATAAATATGGAGTCAGTCGGGTCGCCGTGATCATTTTATTTAAACGTCTTAGTGAATTGTTGCTATGCTCATGCTATCTTTAAGGATTTTTAGTAACTGACAAATCAGACAGTTGTAGCTACGAATTATCACTTCACGTAGATCACGTAAGTTGTGATCGATGGCGTTCGAACAAAGCATACGTGATCCGCTGGTTAGCTTGAAAACGCTAATACATCACTTGATGTAGACGTGAAGTAACTAAGCGGCTTCTATTATCCTGTCGCGAAACTTATTCACTACACGTGCTAGCCGTTCATCTAAAGTTTTAAATTAGGCTTGTTGAAGATTGCGTCATTTAAATAATTGTATGTTCGTTTCATTTTAATATTGTTTTGTTTACGTAAACATCAGTAGTCCTTGTACAAGTTTTGACAGTTTACGAAAATAGAAATAGAATTTCGAATCATTCCACACATGAACCAAACGTAAAGAACAAGAAATTGATCGCTTCTCATGGCTTGACGCCGTACTTGAAAAGGACCTTTAAAAATACAATATCTTTGATGTACACTACCGCTCAAAAGTATGGATCCCTCGATTCAGTATGAAAATACGCAACTTCCCTTTTCTCATAAACCTTGAGTTTTTAAAATTTATCGTTTTTCGCCAAAAATGAAATAACTTTCCGGAAAAAAAATTAACTTTAACTGAACTGATTTTTAGACATATAGAAAAATTTTAGCCTTTTCGCTTATGTTGTGGGCTACGGTGTTATAAAATTGCAATTGAGTCATTTCTGTAAACGTAAGATAAAGATATTTATGAAAATCTAACTGATGTCGGCTGTTTAAAGGTGTCTGAAATCATTATTATAAAAGAGTAGCTACTGTTAAGTGGTCAATACCATGTATCATAATGGTATATGATTTATGGTATATCATAATTTGAAGTTGGACGTGAATGTCCCCATGGATCCGAAGTCCTTTTGAGGTCCTACGCGTATGCGTTGCTACTCCTAAGGTCCGGTATATTCTGCCTAACAACAATGTTTGACTGTTTTGTACGCCAATCACGCAAATACTTCAGAATAAATCTATTCTAATGGAACTTTCACAGTATTCATGCATATGGTTATACTTAAAAGCTGCATTGCTGCAACAGTAGAACCAATAATACAGCTTGATCTCTCTGAAGTATGCACCACCATATGCGGGACCTCGCGACAAAGTGTGTTATTTTTCGTACTTTCACTCATACGCAGCGAAAGACTAGCAGATGGTAGTAATAGTTGAACTCGGAATAAAAATATATTGCTGCTGATATTACAGACCTCACTTTATAGCCTCCAAAACACTAGTGTCTGTCACTCTACGTTTTGCTATGTCTACCAAAACTATCATTAATTAATATTATAAAGCAACATAAATTGTACTTACAATTGATATCAAATACGTTTGCGTTTTACATACAGTAGAAATCTGCATAATGATGGTAGCATTTTGGTGATGGGCTCTTATGGTGGTGGCCAAGGCTCGCCTGTGGCGGCCCCACCGGCACCTATTTCTGCTGCAAGCCACTAGTGTGAGCACTGCAGAATTCGACAGAAAACACTGTACGTAAAAGTAGCAACACATCCATGTACGACCTCAGGTAAAACTTGGACCTATTTCAGATTAGATGTGAATGTCCGGTAAAACAGACTGTTTGAATAAATTGATGATACAGACAGTAAATGCCATATGTGTAGGGAGCATTTGTAGTTAAAGAAATTTTATTCTCAAAAGAAATTACATTTCACTGAATGAGAATTTACAATTTTTCGTTACAGTAGGTAGTGAGCATACAGAATAAAATTACACTTTTGGTCACATAAAAAGGAAGAGTTTTGATTCTTGTTTTACCTATTGGTACACAATGCGTTGTATGTATCTAGTTAAAATAAAAAATAGATTATAAATGGGTAGTGAACGAAATGTTTCTCATACATGCGTTGATCGAGTTAGAAGTCGCCAGGGCCGTATTTAAACTTTATTTAAAATGTGTTCTATAATTTATTTTAAAAAATAGGAAAACTTTTATATGACTTAATTTCTTTCGGTAGATCGATATATCATTTTGCTCCCTCAAAATATATGCTCTTTTTACCGTAATTTGTTTGTACTTTGGGAATATAAATATTTTTAGCGTTGCGTAGTGATTTTTTTCCTTTACATTTATTACTAACAAATTTTATTTGTGTTTGGATTGTATTGCATTTTCTTGATTATAATACAAGTATTAAATCAGTAAGTTTTGTAAACATTCATGATTTTTGTTTCTCTATACAATTTGTCAAACGGTGTGAGGAAATTATAGTTAAATTTACCATTAAATTCTTGGACCTATGTATTGGATAATTTCATATATAAATATCATATTTATGTTTCACACTATTGAATTAGTAGTAATAAAATTAACTACAGTGTCCATCACACACTAGTGATTAAGAATCTCCGGTGGGTCAGCGTTCAAATTCGGGCACGTGCCTCTAAATTTCTAGATTTTTATTTAAAATGGTTTCGTATGCGTATTAGAAATTAATTATCATTTACTTTAACTTTGAACGAAAACATCGTGAGGAAACCTGCATGCCTGCGAGTTCTTCAGATTATTCCAAAGGCATGTGAAGTCCGGCAATCCGCACTTGGCCAGTGTGGTGGACTATGGCCTAAACACTCTGAAATGATACCCGTGTTTAGCAGTGGGAAAATAATGGGTTGATGATGATGAATAAAACTAAAGACAGATACCATATCCTGCCAAATGTAGCAGAATAGACCAGCCACGAATTTACACACAATACTCTACACAATACACAATGTGTCCTTCTAAATGAAAAAATATACAATAGTAACGGCCATTAGTATTAAAACGGCGTCGTAATTGAATACAAAGTGTGCCTGAGGAAATTATTAATTGTATTAAAATATGGTCTAACTAAACACCTTTCAGGTCAGGGTTTTTTTACCAGAAAACAATTGTAATTTATTTAAAAAAAAAAAGGAAATTGGCTTACAAAACACTATTATTATTGAAGACTGATAGAAGATTGAAGATTATATAAATATCACAAATTTTTCGCTCACGGTATATCATATATCTACATATTTTAACGATAAAATATTATAATAATATGTCTAACAATAGTTTTCGACCAGGTTTTCAGCATTAAACGTAATGAGCGTTGCACGTATGACGTTAAATATAATAATATTCATTTGGATAAAAGCACAGCCTTTTGTGATAAATTTTCTTCCAATTATTTTATAAGTTTCTTAAAATATTGATTAACGTGGGCACTCAAGGAATGATTCCTCTTCATATCTTAGTCTACAACCGATTGAGACTATGTGTCCTCCATCTATCCATCAACACGTGCTGTATTTTACGTTACGTATTGATTGAACAGAAATAAGTATGTAGTATTGCAATAAATCTGGATAATCTTTAGTATTTTTTAATAAAATAGAATTTACAAAATTCTGAGGAGCAAAAAACATACTTTATGTAAGTGGGGATAACTCGTCGAACAATTATTCGTCTCATCTGACACTACAGTCTCATGAATAAATCTCGCAAACTTAAAATTAGGCAGCGGCACTCTTTTAACTGCTTATCATGCTTTTCACATAGAATAATAAACTTCATTTGAAACGAATACTCAGTGCCAATAATCACAAATCGTCCTGTCAGCATTGTGTTGGTTCCAATGTTACGTGAGTTTATTTATCCAGTTTAGAATATTGATGTGGAATTGAAGCTATGTACGACTAATAATTGTGCAGTAAAATAAGTTTAAATACAAAAACTGATGAGTTTGAACTAAATACGGAAACGAATGACGCAAAAACAAATAGATATGGCACTGGAAAAAATGCAATAAATGCATTTTTCTTTTTATTAAAAAGCAATCGAGCGTGCACGTGTAGTTGTCACTACAGAGCCCTATGATATTTATGTACATTCAAACTCAAAAGTCCTATCTATGATACAATGTCGAAGCATCTCCTGAGAACTAAGTCGGACAGTCTCTTGACCAGTATATTCTGCCTAACCACAACAAACCCTTCAAACCAAAACACAACCAGTATTGATGATTTATGGCAGAAATAAGAGCGGCGCAGGCGAGCTTCAGACAAGACTACCACGTATTAATAATATTCCTCCTCATACGGTAAAGATCTAAACTATAGATTCGGATCTTATTATTTAAAACACACAAAATATGTTTTACCGTTAAAATTGTTGCACGCGACGTTAAAGCATGTCATCTAACCCCAAATGATACTGAACATACACTAAATTCAAGAACGTACGTTGACTAAAGAGATGCCTCATGTCTTATATATGTCTATCTTAAGTAATGTTTTGTAGTGTAAGTAATAATGGTGGTAGAGTTTCATGCCGAAAGTTCTCTTGTGGCGGCACTACCGCTGCATCTATTTCTACCGTGTGAGCACTGCTGTTCTCGCATTGAGTAGTACCGTATCAACGTTTAATACGATCAATTAACATCGGGTGGCCTACAAGTTCAAATACTACTCCTTTAATATTAAAAAACAGTGGTTGGTGTGCCGCAGTTATGTCTTAAGAATTTATTTATAATAAAATACTAATTTATTTATAATTTATTAGACTGTTTAAAAAAATCGAAAATGATCTACAATTAAATACATTTGCAAATAAGGTTATTTGTTAATTAACTTGAACAGTAAGTACTAATAAAAACTACGCACACATAATTGTAACACTTTCGTTAATTTGAATTTAGGTTAGGACCTACAGCCATCAATCACTAGATTACTGGGTAGTTTACAACAGATTGTAGACGGTTCGCAGCACGACGAGGCGTACTAGGCACTACGAACTTACTACGAAGCAATCTAACTCATTCGCTAACCGAGTTAATTGTTGATTGAAGTCAGTCATCAACTGCCAAGTAGTTACATCAGCTAGTTCATTCTAATGCATGGTTTTAACGGTACTCTACTTCCTTCATGGATGCGATTAAATTACATGTTTCAAGATTGCAAGGGTAAATAAGAATTTTTAGACCGATTGGAATATTTTGAGTAGAATTTTTCCAATTATTTACAAAAATAAGTACCTACAACAGCTCAGAGTAGCTCCCGAGTTTATCTCATTATACATCAGCGGTATAGCTAAATAACTGAGTAATAAATAATTCAATGCATCATTTTATTAAGGTCTGTGGCATTTGCAATAACATAAAGGTTGAACTTGATTACTTATCATGTATCAGTTGTGGTTTCTTATATTCATTTGACAAGTAAGAAACCACAGGTGGTGTAATATAAGATGAGTAGTGTACGGTTCTGAAGATCATAAAAAAGTCAGTTTCATTTAACCCTCGTAGTACATATTTAATTACATTTACGATAATCCTTTGTATCAAATATCAAATTAATGAAATAAATGCAAAGGTTACAACTTGAATCTTTATGCCAAGTTGACTAAATAACAATAAATAAATATTTAAAATAATAAAAATTATGTTCCTTATAATAGGTAGCAGTAGTGATAATAGATTTAGTAGTCATCCTCATCATCATCAACGGATTATTATCCCTTTTGGCACGAGTCTCATCTTCGATATGAGATCCTGCAATCTCTGATCGTTGTCCTGAAGTCTCGGATCATTCGCAGTGTGTAAATATTGATAATGTTGCG